>MCJB01049486.1:79738-113708 GCA_002018475.1 Nicotiana obtusifolia | reverse complement strand
ATATATATATATATATATACAGTATTATAGTTGTTTTTACCACCGAGCTATAATCGATGGGCCGGCCCATATTGGGCAACATCAGCTCAAGTCGTAAGTTATATACGGAGTCTTCTGTGGCCAAGCGCCTATGAGCACACCCAGAATTGCCGAGATACCGAGCCTATAATGGACGAGCACCTACGAGCGAGCCTACTACGGCCGAGCAGTTACACGTACTGAGCCTCATAAGGTCGGAAAGCTATTTTCCTTACTATATTGAGATAGTTGAGTCAGTATCAGCAGGTAAATATATCTTCAGTTCATCTTTGAGTCCCTTTTACTTTTAGTTATATTATCGGTTTAGTTTCAGCTTTCGGCTATTTTATTGCCTTACAAACTCGGTACATTATTTTGTTCTGACGTCCCTTTCCTGGGGACGCTGCATTTCATGCATGCAGGTTCGGGTAGATAGACTGGTAGACCTCCTCCGTAAGTGCTTCAAGTGTCCAGCTTGATTGGTAAGCTCCACGTCATTCGTAGTTGCAGGGTCTAGGTTTTAGAGTACATATTGTGTATATATGTATGTGTGTGTGTGTGTGTGTGTATGTGTATATATATATATTATGGGTAGGTTGGAGCCCTGTTCCAACCACAATATATCCATCAGTAGAGGCTTGTAGACATATCCTGTCAGTCAATGCAGTATGTTGGGCTTGTAGGCCTTGTATGTATATTTTTTTTGATTTGTCAGTTGTAGTAGTTATGACGGCCTTGTCGGCCCAGCTTTATATCGATGTTCAGTCGGAGCTAGCTTTCGTTCAATTTTAAATTTTATTTCACAAATTGTCTTGCAATGTGGCCCTATGGCCGATGTATGACATTGTAGATTAAGAGTCCTTCAGTCTCTAGTTGGTACGCTCTGTTAAGTGTGGCACCATGTGCCGGTCTTGCCCCCCAACTTTTGGGGCTTCAAATACTCCATCCTCAATCAGCCACGAAGAGAGAAAGTGGTGAACTATCGACTACTTCGGATTCCTAACGCTTGAATCCACTTGTTTCACCTTCTCTAACTTTGATTTTGTTTCCAAACCCTAAGGATACATTTATGAGGTCTAGAGGGAGTTCTACGTCTTAGTTGGGTCAAAAATAAGACTTGGAAACGAAGGCAACAACTTTATATAGCAAAATAATTCTGAACCGACCTTGTGGGTCCCAAAGGGTGCTATTTGTACAGTTTAGTAAAATGCGAACTTCTATATTGTATAGTCAAATGGTTTTATGCATTGGAAGCTAGACTCGTGGATATTTAATTTGATGGGTGGATTACCCCTTAACTCGGAGGATTTTGGTATAAAAACTCAGTGACATTAGACCCAAATTTTAGTAAAATTTATGAGCGTAACTTGTGACGACTTTTGTTTCACAACTCAGTTGTCTTCAAAGCTTCACACACAACTATCACATGACAAAAATACCTCAAATAATCAACTTCTTGTCATGTTAAGCACCCTAGTCTCTGCCCAAGAGTATGGGTTACAAGATTCCCAACTTGCTGACTTTATACTTATTTTCTTCATTCGTTAAGGTGAGAAAAGACATGTTCCACTTGGTTATTGGAAAGATTGTGATAAGGTATGTTAAGCCAAAACCTTTCTTTTAGTTTGGCGTGATCCCATAACTACATGCGTTTGATAACGAGACATAAATAGAAGGTCATACTTCTGAATTTATATACATTGTCCTACTCTTATAAGTTATAGTATTCTCCCTTATGGGAACTTTATATTTAGTTAAGTATTATCTTCTTTCAGTGAAGAGAGCAGGGGGTCTCTCTCTCTCTCTCTCTCTATATATATATATATATATATATAATATATATATATATATATATAGTGTTTATGTATTTTCACCACCATCGAGCTATAATCTATGGGCAGGCCCCTATTAGGAAACCTCTGATCAGATGTCAAGTTATATACCGAGCCTATTGTGGCCAAGAGCCTATGAGCAAGCCCATAATTGCCGAGATACCGAGCCTAGTATGGACGAGCACCTATGAGGGAGCCTACTTTAGCGGAGCAGTTACGCGTACCGAGCCTTATAAGGTCGGCAGCTCTTTAACTTACTATATTGAGAGAGTTGAGTGAGTATCAGTAGGTAATTATATCTTCAGATCATCTTTGACTCCCCATTAGTTTTAGTTGCTATATTATCAGTTCAGTTTCAACTTTCAGTTATTCTATTGCCTTACATACTCACTACATTATATCGTATTAATTCCATCCTGGGGACTCTGCATTTCATGCATCCAACTTTGGATAGACATAGTGGTAGACTCCACGTGTTGTCCGTGTTCAGCTTCATCGGAAAACTCCACGTCCTTCGGAGTTACTGGGTCTAGGGTTTTGAGTACGTATTGTGTATATATGTATATGTATATATATATATATATAAATACACACACACACACACTATCAGCATATCCATCAGTAGAGGCTTGTAGACATATCCTCCTAGTCAGTGTAATATGTTGGGGTTGTAGGCCTTGTATGTATATTTTTTTGTTGGTTTGTCAGCTGTAGTAGTTATGACGGCCTTGTCGGCCCAGCTTTATATTGATGTTCAGTCAAGGCTAACTTTCGTTTAGTTTTATATTTTGTTTCACAAATTGTCTTGTAATGTGGCCCAATGGCCAATGTATGACACTGTATATTCAGAGTCCCTCAGTCTCAATTTTGTACGCTCTGTTATGTGAGGCACCAGGTGCCGGCCTAGCCACCCAGGTTTGGGGCGTCACAAACTTGGTATTGGAGCAGTTCTATCCCATGAGTCTAAAAGCCGTGTTTAGTAGGGTTTTTTATATAGATGTGTTTTGAACCATATTATATAAACAGGAACAATAGGGCATTTAGGAGCTGGTTACCCTTCTTTCAAATCTAAATTGTGTTGTAGAACTGAGATATATGAAATTTGAATGAAACTTACGTATTGGTGTTTGCATACAGAGATGACAGTGACTAGGAATACTATAGCTAGTCCGAGAAGAGATACAACAGTGGGTGAAGGAACTAGCAGAGTGCCCCAGTAGATGGGACCCAGTATGAGGCGCAGGGTGAGACCCCTACTCAGAAATTACCGGCTCCTTCACCACCTAAGGATATTCCTAGGGATACCACACATCCAGTTCCCCCCGACTTCTATCAGATCATGACTTGAGGAGTACGGTGCATTTGTTAACACGGTTGGTAGCTACCTAGCAACAGGTTATGGCATCCGCTAGTGTAGGATCTTCTGATGGGTTTGGGAGTTCAAGTGTCCGAGAGTTTGCTGCTTTGAGTCCCCTAGAGTTCACGGGGACAGATCCGAGGGAGGACCTGCAGGATCTTTCGGGTTATGCATGCCACGGAGAAAGAGGCAGTTGAGCTAGCAGCTTTTCGACTCCAACATATAGTCGTCCTTTGCTACGAGGGATGGGAGAGATCCAGGGAATATGATGCACCTCTTGCTAGTTGGAAGAATTTTTGTGATGCCTTCCTTCACCAGTACTTATCGCGATAGATCGAACAGGTTCGAGTTAATCAGTTTCTAGCCCTCTAGCAGGGCAATATGAGTGGTCGAGATTATAGTCTCTGTTTTGACTGATTTTCCAAATATGATCGATCCGTAGTTGCAACTATGCGAGACAGGATCCACAGGTTTATAGGAGGGTTGGATCCAGAGTTGACCGATGCTTGGGCCACCACTGCATTGCAAGATAGTATGGATACCTGCCGGATTCAGGCATTCGCCCAAAATATAGAAAGGGGCAGGCGTTGGCTGCAGGGTACAGAGAGAAGTGAGCAAGGGCAGGGAAGAGGGTGAGATTTGCCAGGTCTCAGGAGCAGTCTCAGGATAGTTATAGGCCCCAATACTTTGTACGACCACCTAGGCCTCTACCGCCTCAGTTATAGGGTTACAGGTATGACCGCTATGCTCAGTTAGGACCAAGTGAGAGCTTACGGTCCTCGAGTTTGTAGTGATAGCGTGGTTCAGGGTAGATATGGTCACTTCTGCCGAGGTGTGACATCTGTGGTATAGGACACTTAGGCCAATGCCGAGAAGGTTCTGACGCTTGTTATACATGAGGGCGCCCCGGCATACAATGCGAGATAACCCAAATAGAGATTCTGGCGGTATGGCACAACCAACGAGTTACGCAACGGGATCATCTATGTCGGTGCATCATTCAGGGCGCAAGTCTCAACTTTCGGCTGGTATAGGTCGAGTCAGAGTTAGTGGTTCCAGTTCAGGCAGTAATCATAACTGTATCTATGCTTTAGCGGGTAGACAGGACCAGGATTCTTCACCAGACATTGTGATAGATATATTGACCATATTCTATCATGATGCTTATGCCTTGATAGATCCAGGATCTACTTTGTCGTATATTACCCCGTTTGTCGTGGGGAAGTTTTGGGTTTTGCCTGAAATACTATGTGATCCTTTTGCGCTATCTACACCTGTCCGAGAACCGATTATTACTAGGCGGGTTTATCGAGTTTGTATGGTGACAGTATGTAGTCGTCATACCTCAGCCGATGTAGTTGAGCTAGAGATGATGGATTTTCATTCTATCATGGGCATGGACCGGTTGGCAGCTTGTTATGCCACGGTTGATCGTCGTGCAAAGACAGCCATATTTCATTTTCTAGTTGAGGCAGTCCTTGAGTGGCTAAGTAATACAGCGACACCCAAAGGTTGGTTTATTTCCTACCTGAAGGCGAGGAAAATGATCACAAACGGGTGCATTTCCCATATTGTGAAAGTTAGAGATGTGGATAATGAGATACCTACACTTCAGTCTATTCCAGTAGTGATGGAGTATGCATATGTGTTTCCAGATAAGCTTCCAGGTATTCCTCTAGAGCGAGAGATTCTTTTTAGCATCGATTTGCTTCCAGGAACTCAACCAATATCCATCGCTCCACAAGAATAGCACTTGCCGAATTGAAGGAGTTGAAGGAGTAGTAAAAAGATTTGTTGGAGAAGGGTTTCATCAGACCCAGTACCTCACCTTGGGGTGCACGGGTACTATTTGGGCAGAAGAAAGACGGCTCGCGGGTGATGTCTATCGATTATAGGCAGCTGAACAAGGTAACTATTAAGAATAAGTATCCACTTCCAAGGATCGATGAATTATTTGATCAGTTGTTGGGGGCTGGATGCTTTTCAAATATACACTTGAGGTCGGGGTACAACCAAATCAGAGTTCGGAAGAAAGATATTCCGAAGACCACCTTCAGGACCCGATATGGCCACTTCGAGCTCCTTGTCATGTCATTCGGGTTGACAAAAGCACTTGATGTATTTATGGACATGATGAATAGCGTATTCCGGCCATTTTTAGATCTTTTTGTGATAGAATTTATTGATGATATTATGGTTTATTCACGTTCAGAGGAAGAGCATGCAGACCACCTGCGAGCGGTACTCCAAACCCTTCGTGACCGTAAGTTGTATGCTAAGTTATGTAAATGTGAGGTTTTGTTGAATTCAGTAGCATTATTGGGGCATATTATGTCCGATGAAAGTGTAAAGGTAGAAACTCAGAAGATTGAGGCCGTGAAATCCTGGCCTAGACCTACCACTCCGATAGAGGTTTGTAGCTTTTTAGGCTTAGCAGGATACTAGTGGAGGTTCGTAGAGGGGTTTTCTTCCATATTGGCACCATTTGATGAAGCTGACTTGGAAAGCAACTAATTTTATCTGGATAGAGGCTTGCGAGCAGAGTTTCCAAGAGCATAAGAACATGTTGACCTCAGCGCCAGTTCTAACACTTCTAAAGTTCCAGAGGGTTATGTCGAGTCATGTGATGCCTCAAGCGTCCTCTTAGGATGTGCCCTGACGCAACATGGAAACGTACTTGTGTACGCTTTAAGGCATTTGAGGAAGCACGAGAGGAATTATCCGACCCACGACCTCGAGTTAGTAGGGGTTGTGCGTGCACTTAAGATATGGCGAATTATTTATATGGTGTTCACGTGGATGTATTTACAGACCATAAAAGCTTGCAACATATCTTCAAGAAAAAGAAGTTGAATTTTCGACAGAGGTGATGGCTAGAGTTATTAAAACATTACGATGTTAACATTCTCTACCATCCAAGAAATGCTAATGTTGTAGCTGATGCTTTAATTCGCCGATCTATGTGTAGCATAGCACATGTAGAGGCTGAGAAAAAGAACTAGCTAGAGAGCTTCATCAATTGGCTTGTTTGGGGGTTCAGTTAGTAAATTCTTATGATGATGCAGTTGTACTCCAAAACACTACAAAATCATCTCTCATAGCTGAAGTAAAGGAAAGGCAGAATGTGGACCCAAAGTTGGTCGAGTTGAGATAGCGAGTTCCGCAGCAGAAGAAGCAACTGTTACAGCTCAAGGAAAATAGGGTTCTCATATACAGGGGTCGTCTATGTGTCCTAGGTGTAGCAGGGCTATGAGACAGGATTACGTCAAGGGCACATTATTCATGGTACTCCTTTCATCTTGGGTCGACGAAGATGTATCATGAAATTAAGGATGTGTACTGGTGGTATGGTATGAAGAAAAACATTGCTCAGTTTTTCACCTACTGTCCTAGTTGCCAGCAGGTGAAGGTAGAAGGGCTAATGCAGACTATAGAGATCCCCACATGGAAATGGGAGGCAATAAACATGGACCTTTTCACAGGTTTGCCTCGTTCTCATCGTCAGTTCGATTCTATATGGGTGATAGTCCATAGGCTCACGAAATCAGCCCATTTCTTACTTGTCAGATCTGCATATACAACCGAAGATTATGCGAAGTTATATATCAAAGAGATAGTGCAGCTACACGGAGTACTAATATCTATTATATCTGACCTTGAGACCTAGTTTACAGCTCATTTCTATAGGTCATTTTAGAGAGGTCTAGGGACTTAGGTGAATCTCAGCACAACTTTTCATCAACAAACTGATGGACTAGCTGAGCTCACAATTAAGACACTCGAGGATACGCTACGATCATGTGTGTTGGATTTTAAAAGAAGTTTGGGGTCAGTATCTACCTCTTATTGAGTTTGCATATAATAACAGTTACCACTCGAGTATCCATACGGCTCCGTACGAGGCCTTGTATGGGCGTAAGTGTAGAACTGCTACAGGGTGGTTTGACGTTGGAGAATCTGATTATTCAAAGAGTGGGCCGAGTGGCTTATGAGTTAGATTTTCCCTCGGAATTGGAGTCTATCCATTCATTTGTTCAAGTATCTATGATACGGAAGTGCATTAGTGATTCTACTCGAGTGGTCCCACTGATGATTTACAGATCATGGAGGACTTATCGTATAAGAAAGTTCTTGTTGCCATCCTAGACTGAGAAATACACAAGCTACAAAATAAGTAGGTAGCCTACGTGAAAGTTTTATGGAGAAGCAAGAACATGGAAGAGATGATGTGGGAAGCGGAGGAAGAAATGAAGTCTAAATACCCCCACCTATTTCTAACATAAGATATAGTTCGAGATGGGAAACTTCAGCATAGCTTTATTCAGGCCAGTAGATCATTAGGTAAGCTCTCATTTTTGACTTTTAGTATTTATGATTGACGGCCGTGTAACGCCAAGTGTTGCTAGTTATAGACATTTGCCATGTGTGGCATGTATAGTAGGTTTTTCTGGATGCATGAAACTTGGTTTTAGTCTATTGTATGGAGGAGACTCCAGCAAAATTTTCCCATGTCTCTAAGAGTTAACATTCGAGGATGAATGTTCCTAAGGGAGGAATGATGTTACACCTCATATTTTTGTACGTAAAAGTGTGTCCTAAGCAAACTAATGTAGGACCAAAAATGAGATCATATTTTGAAGTATATAAAGTAAGTTATCATGTTACCTTGGAGGTTATAAATGATAAAGATCATGAACAACAAGCCCAAACAGGGTTGGACGATTCAGAAGCTAAGGAATTGAAGAAAATAATGTTTCGTCGAATGTCGACAACTTAGGAATGTTAAACCCGTATCTTTGGGGTGAGACTATGGTTCTTAAGATGATAAGAGGTTTATGTTATAATTTATTTTAGTCTTATGATATTCATGTCATATGTTTTGAGGTCTGGCGAGTTGTGGAACTAAAGTCGATGAAAGTCATCAAAAGATACGTTCATAAGTTTTACTGAAATTTGTGTCAAATGTCAATGCGTTTTCTCCTAGTATACAGAGAGTTACGGGGGACCCACCAATCAAATTGAAGATCTATGAGGTTTTTTTCTAACACATTAAACCGTTTGTCAATATGACATCTGAGTAGAGAGATATATGCATATTTGTGAGACTGTGCAAACTGCTAGGTCACAAGTTAGTGTGTCACCTACTTTCTTAAATGAGAGGATTAAATGTTTCCAAAAGGAGCAATTTTGGGTCGGAAAGAGCCCTTTTAAAGGCTTATCTCCTTCAAATGTAAAATTCATTATATGGAAAAATTACCATACATAAGTCCCTACAAAATCCTCCCCAAATTGAACACAAACCCTAGGAGATTTTATTTTCTTTTCAAGTCCTAGTTGGAGGGAAAACATAGGGTTTGATGATCCAAGACAGGAGCCGAGATATTAAAAAAATAAGGTAAGTTTACTGCTCTCTTTAATCCATTTTTTCTGCTGGAAATGTATGGAAGGTCGTTCTATAATTGTAAGATCTCACGGGACAGTGATCGGAAGCAGTGAGTTCGAGTTATTCATCTTGTAATGGACTGTTTTGTGGGCTGTTTCGTGCTGCTGTTAGATTGCGTGTTTTGTTCCTGGTTTAGCGAGTTCTAAAGGTAAAAAGGTGTGGATAAGCACCACATAAATGCAAGGTAGTGGGCTCGTCGTTCGTCATAACATTTCTGGACATTTTGAAACTACTACGGTGGTCGTTTTGCATGTGAAGAGAGTGGGGTATGTTGGGCTGTTTTGTGGTAATTAGCGATGGATATAAGGTTGGAAAATGATGTATATATGTTGTTATTGTTGTGATCTTGTGTTTTTGGTGTTGGCTCGAATTGGGAGGAAGTAAAGATTATAGGGAAATGGTGCCCGTTTTAATATAAAATAAGTTTGTCGTTCGTTATGCAATAGTTTTACCTTTTGTAACTTAATGATAGTATTATTATCGTTGTTGTATATGAAGGTGAGAAGAGACGAGATCAACATGGTTATTGGAAAGATTGTGATAAGGTATGTTAAGGCTAAACCTTTCTTTTGGCATGATCCCGTAACATGTGTTTGATAACGAAACGTAAAGAGAAGTTCATACTCCTGAATTTGTAAACATTATCCTAGTCTCATAAGTTATAGTATTCTCCGTTATCGAGACGTTATATTCAATTAAGTATTGTCTTGGTCCAGTAAGAGCAGAGGTCAATATATATAGACAATATTACAGTTTTTTTAACCACTATCTGATTAAGTGGTAAGTTATATACCGAGCCTACTGTGGCCGAGCACCTATGAGCGCGCCCAGAATGGTTGAGATACTGAGCCTAGTATGGCCGAGCGTTATGAGCGAGCCTACTATGACCGAGCAGTTACACGTACCGAGCCCTATCAGGTTGGAAAGACATTTTACTTACTATATTGGGAGAGTTGAGTGAGTATCAGTAGGCAAGTATATATTCAGATCATCTTTGACTCCCTGTTACTTTAGTTATATTATCATTTCAGTGTTAGCTTTCAACTATTCTATTGCTTTACATACTCGGTACATCATTTCGTACTAACGTCCCTTTCCTGGGACGCGGCATTTCATGCATGTAGGTTCGGGTAGACAGATTGGTAGACCTCCTCCGTAGGTTCTATTCGTGTTCAGCTTGATCGGTAAGCTCCACATCCTTCGTAGTTGCTGGGTCTATGGTTTTGAGTACATATTGTGTATATATGTACGCGCGTGTGTGTGTGTGTATATATATATATATATATATATATATATATTATGGTAGGTCGGTTCCCTGTTCCGACCATAGTACATCTATTAATAGAGGCTTGTAGACATCCTGTCAGTCTATGCAGAATGTCGGGCTTGTACGCCTTGTATGTATATTTTTGTTGGTTTGTCAGCTGTAGTTTGTATGACGGCCTTGTCGGCCCAGCTTTATATTGATGTTCACTCAGAGCTAGCTTTCGTTCAATTTTATATTTTATTTCACAAATTCTCTTGCAATGTGGCCCTATGGACGATGTATGACATTGTATATTCAGAGTCCTTCAGCCTCCAGTTGGTATGCTCTGTTAAGTGTCGAACCATTGGATTTTGGCCGCCTTCCCTATCAATTTAGTCAATGGAGAGGCAAGATTAGAGAACCCTTCAACAAACTTCATGTAATATTCAACTATGCCCAAGAAACTGCAAATCTCTGTTGGACTAGTTGGTCTAGGCCAATACTTCACGGCTGAAATTTTCTGGGGGTCAACCTCAATTCCTTCCCTAGAGACAACATGACCCAAGAACATAACAGATTCAAGTCAAAATTCACCTTTCAAAAATTTCGCATATAACCGGTGGGGATACAGGACCAGCAAAACTGCCTTGAGATGATCGGCATGGTCCTCCCAACTCCGCGAATAAGCAAGAATATCGTCAATAAACATAATCGCAAAGGAGTTGAGAAAAGGTTTGAAGACCCGATTCATAAGATCCATGAAAGTTGCAGGGGCATTTGTTATCCCAAAAGACATCACAAAAAATTCAAACTTCCCATGCCGGGTCCTGAAAGCTGTTTTCAGAATATCCTGCTCCTTCATCTTCAATTGGTGATACCCGGATCTTAAATCGATCTTAGAGAAGTACTTAGCACCCTGCAGTGGATCAAACAAGTCAGTTATCCTTGGAAGTAGGTACTTATTTTTTATTTTAACCTTGTTGAGCCGCCGATTGTCAACCCACATTCTTAGCGACTCATCCTTCTTTCTCCCAAATAGAACTGGTGCGACCCAAGGTGACATACTCGTTAATCATTTTTTGTGACCATAAGGTAAGAACTAAGTCTACCCTTCAGCATCACATTACCCCCCTTCCATTTAATCACTGACTCAGTTGGAAATTCAAACCTAACGGTTTTGGTTTGACAATCAAGCTTAGCGAGACATGAATAAAGCCAATCTGTCCCCATTATTACATCAAAATCAACCATCCCTAATTCAATGACATCGGCTATGATGTTTCGACCACGCACTGTGACAACACAATCCCTATAAACCCGCTCGGCCACAATAGACTCACCAACCGGAGTAGATACAGAGAACGACTCATGGAGCTGTTCCGGTTCTATCGCAAATTCCATGGCAACATAGGGAGTGACATAGGACAAGGCAGAACGGGGATAAATAAGAGCATACACATCATGAGATTGGACAGTCAATATATCTGTGACAATATTTGGAGAAGCCTTTGAACTCTGGCGACCCCTCATTGCATAGAAACATTTGGGTCCTCCTGAACTCTGTCTGTCACCCATAGCTGCACCACGCCCTGTGGGTGTTAGGGTGCCTCGAGCCAGAGGAGGTGCTATGGATGTAGTAGCTGCAGAACTGGCTAGTTGTGTTGTACCCCTGCCCATGCTCCGGCGAGACAAAAGGAAATCTGTGAATGTAATCCTAAATCCACACCCGTAGCATATAGGCTGGTCCATGTAGCAGGTCCTAAAGTTCATCTTTCCACACATAGGGCACGGGGGCCTCTGCTGCTGTTGAAATCTCCCACCAGACCGACCCTGCTGGTAGGATCCCCTACTGCCCTAGCCCAACCTAAAATGGTTCCCCTACTGCTGACTGGGCCCCCATGGCGGTGCACTATCTGAAGACTGAGCAAAGGACTGGGATGGCCTTAATGACCCTCCCCTGAAAATTGTCCTACCACCACCACCACCACCACTAGAAGTACCGCTGAAGTTGCCTGCTAATCGGGCCTTGTTGCTACTCTCTCGCACCATTATACTCTTCAGTTTACGGGTCTCTGTGGCTTCAGAAAATGCCACCGTATTATCATAGTTCATATCATAACTCAAGGCAATTGCAGCGGCCTCGTTAATAACCAATGGGCCCGATGCACTCTAGCCTCTGCAATAGGCAACATGTAAATGGCATATTTGGACAGGCGAGCGAATCTCATATGATACTCCCACACACTTATGCTCCCCTGTTTTAGGTTCTCAAACTTGGTGGCACGGGCTGCCTTGGCCTTGACAAGCAAGAAATGATTAATAAAAGAATCGGCAAATTCACTCCATCTCACTTGAGGGCATCCCTCCTCACGGGAGTCCTCCCACATTTCAAGACAAGAATAGGCCATCCCTTTCAGGAGGTAGGAGGCCAGCTCTACTCCCTCTATCTCTGTAGCACGCATAACTTAGTGGGTGTTGTGCATCTCGTCAATAATATCCTGGGGGTCGTCCTCTAAATCAGTACCTGTGAACGCTGGAGGTTCCAACTGGAGAAATCTGTCCACCCTGGAACTTGTGGAATCCCCTGGCTGACTAGAAGAAATGGGTGCAACATCTGATCTTTGGTCCTGAGAATCAACTATTCGAGCCAACATCTGTATGGATCCCCTAAGATCTCAATCGAATATACCGGGGCCGGAAGATGGGGCTGGAGGTGGTACTGGAATAACAGTTGGAGGGATCGTTGCATCTTCACTAGGTACAGGAATAGATACAGTCTGATCAGGTGTAGTGGAATCAGGCAGTGTAGTAGTTGGGGGAATATTCTCACCCCTCGGGTGCTCACCTGCATCACCAAGTAAATGATCAACTGCCACTCCTGGGGTGGCATTGGCTCCTTGGCCAGTTCTTGCTTTCTTCCTAGGCGCTATATACTGAAAATTACAACAATACACGAGCTAAAGGAGGAGCAATCTTACAATCAGCTTTATCACACAACCTAGATCATCAAATAAGGGTATTATTCCTAAATGCCCATGTAGCCTCCTAATTATTGATGTGGTCGACAACACACCGAGAAGAAGGACTACTAGACACGGCTCCAAGAAATCCTAGGACACTTTAAAACTTTAGGCTTTGATACCAAGTTTGTCACGCCCCGACCTCGGGGAGCGCGACCGGCTCTCAACAGAGTTACCTAAGTCGAACAAGCCTGCATAGTGCTGTCCACCAACCTCACCCACAAATAAAGAGAAGAATGCATTTCATTAATTAGTCAGTAAGAAGTCACGTGAATAACACCAATTCATTTCCATTAGTTACATCATTATCAATTCTTCAAAACAGTACATTGTACAATCATAGTTAAAGTTCAACAGATGATATAATTACAATATTTTTAGTTTAACTTTCCCAAAAATAGATACAACCCACACTATGTCTATGGAGCCTCTAATAGGAACAAAAGAGTGCTAATGACAATGCCGGCAACAAGGGCCCAACTATAACTCAAAATGCTATGGACAAAGGATAAGAGATACAGGACCCCTAAATGAAGTGGGACTTACCAAGTCAACTGAGGAGAGGGTGTGCTGCTCTCAGTGATCAATAATATCAGCAAAAGGAATGTTAGTACATATGGAATAGTAATAGTATGTAAAACTAAACACCTTCTCAATAGAACGAGCAATAGTAAATGGAGAATAAAACATGAAATCAATGAAAGAGTCAAGTTAGGGGAAAGGTAAGTTTCAAATAGGTTTCGGTAATTCAAGTAGGGAGATCTTAAGCACCGATATACCACCGTGTTTTAGCACGGAGTCCCATCTCAACCTGACCGGCTAAGCCGTTTCAACCCGAGACGTACACTCACAATACCACCATGTGCACGGCATGGCGTTCAATCTCTGCCTGATCAGCTAATCCCTCTCACCACAATGCCGCGTGGATCGACGTCGCATCACATCTCGCTAGCAATAATCTCATCCCATTTAAGGGGAAAACATCTCAATGCACCAATCTCATCATATATTTGGGGAAACAATCTTATCACATGAACACAGGGATTTACCCCTTAGTCACTCCTACACTGCCACGTGTAGTTTTGGGGTTAGGTTGTTCCAACCTACCCTTCCTTAGTGGCTAGACGATACTCCCAAGGAATTTATTATTAAAAGTAATTACCACTAAATTCATATTCTTTTACATGTCATTCATTTTATTGGCATCATTGGCCATAACGCAATATTAATCTTGGCACATTGGTTGTACTTCGTAATTCAAGCTCACTATTTCATTTTCGATCATTATCATGGATAATCAACAAGAAGGCCTTTCAAATAATGACTTTAAACACATACTTGAGAAAATTAGGGTCTTAGGCACATATGATCTCATATAAAATTTGATTTGATCACTTTCATTTGGACTTGACTTGAAGTCACAACATTTTAATACATACTCATACTTCAAATACTCTCCCGAAGAATAGCACAATATGATAAGAACATTCCGGAACACATTTTGAAAATATTCATATATTTATACATCATCCGACGCAAAACATATTTAGAAAAGTGAATTCATAATGGACAACTCCGGACTTACAAGATCATCGTAGGAATTCAATTCTATGAGAGGAGTTTAGCCAGCATACCTTGCCCTGAGTTTTTTAATTTACTGCCATGTTCCTGAGATCCTAGTCACTTCGATCTATTTAGAGATATAGCAAAATTGAACACAAATTAGGAAGGAGTTCACAGTTCCAGCTCACTTGAGCATTTTACCAAACACCAGGCGTGCATTAATGTTTTAAGGTCCTCCTATGGTGGATTCTTTCACCCCACTACCCAAAGTTCACCCAAAAGAGCTTAACAATCTCCCCACTACCCTAGACGGTACATGCATGTAACATAAATAATTCCCATACCCAGGAATTGCTTTACTAATTACCCATTTTTAGTTACATTTCGAAATTAAGCGTTAGGGTGTAGAATCTTACCTTTTGGTTGAAGACCTTGGGAGTTACCTTAGAGAACTCTTAAAGGTTTGAACAAAGATTGATGAACAAATGACTTAGAATTCCTCTTTTCACTCTAGACCACCTTCCTCTCTCTCTAAAATGTGAGTTTGAACCTTCTAAGATGACCCTTAACATGGCTTTATATGAATTGGTCGGTTTTATAAAACTAGAAAAATGAAGCTCCAAAACACAATCTATGGTCGCATATGCGACTGCATAATGCTTCTACAATCTACAAAATGAGTCGCGAAAGGGCCCTCGTGAACTGGGAAATTTTTCCCCACTGTGCAGCCATTATGCGATCTGCAGGCCTATTTTATGGTCGCATAATACGCTGCAGAACCTGCCTTCGAAAATTTTTCATGCTGGTTCGGTGGTCGATGTGCTGCCCGCAAAATGGTTTTGCAATTTCGTAGTTGACCGCATAATATCATCTATACTTGCCCAGTTTTCTGCTTCACTCTGTGGCCATTGAGTGGCCCGCACCGTGATTCTGCGGCCACATAGTGGTTCCGCAGAAATATCTTCTTCTGCCAAAAATTTTCCTTTACTTTCCAGCGCAAAGCTCAACCCAAAAAGTCCGTTCCGCAGCGAGCTTAGGACCCACTAAGAATCTCTGCATTCGTCAACACATAAGCCTACTTCGACACCACGAAGCCCCGGGGTTTTTAGGCAAAATTTACGGGGCCTTACAATGAGCTATATGTGTTTTAAGCACACCGGGCTTCTTTTCCAAATCAAGCATAATGAACTTTAATTTGAAACATGAATTAAAGTTATAACATTTTAATAACTAGACCCTACTTGAACACATTCTTGTAGGAGATCATGCCGAGATAAGAGCAATTGGAACACATTTTGATCATATACATCTTTCAACACAACGCTTACTTGGGATATTCGGATTTATTACGAACAACTCTAATCTTGGGAATTAGGAACCTGGACCAACCATACTTGAACCTTACGGGAACATCATGGAATTCAATTCTAAGAGAGAAGTTCTAACCAACATACCTAAAACTCACCCCTTAATAATACTACGATGGTCCACCACACTAAACAACTTCAATCTACAACAATGCATCACAATTGCACCAATACGAGTAAGATTTCTATACTTTGAGTCATTTAGACTTTTTATCAAACATCTAATGTGTATATTGTTATACAACCTCCTTCAATGGAATTTCATTATCTAACAACCACCTTCCAGGCCAATGATTCACCTTACAATCGTCTCTAGGCCATCACAACTTCCATTAGCATATGCATGTCCAACCATTCACTCCCAACCCATAATTATCAATTAATTCATTTTGCAATCTGTATAATACCAACTGTTACAACCCGTATCCACACGTGTTGGTTCATTCCATATGTTATTTAACATAAATCCAAGAAGTAATTATCTTTGAGATGATAAGAAGTTAATCCTATTGGTCCTAAGTGATATAAGGGTGTACAAGGGTGATTAACAAGTATTAGGAGTTAAACGAATCAAGGATGTTGTAACTCACATTTTCGGCTAAACCTAGAGGGGCTTAATACACTCAAGAGGTCTTTTTTAAAGGTATTTGAATCATATAATATCCTTATCATACGTCTTGAAGTCAAACGAGTTATGAAACAAAAGTCGACAAAAGTTGTCACAAATTAGGGTCATAATTTTACTTAAACATTAGGTCAAATGTTTCTAATATTTTATCCCAATTTACAAGGAATTACGGGGTGATCTATCTTCCAAGTTAAATATCTATGAGTCTACTTCCCAAAGCATTAAACCGTTTGTCAATATGATCTCGAAGTATAGAGATAATTGTATTTCCGCAGACCTGCGCAGATTGGTAGGTGACAACTTGGTGCATCACCTACTTGCCAAAATCATAGGAAAAAATTAAAAGTCCCAAAGTCGGCCAAGAGAGGAATTTTAAGGGATTATAAACTCAGTTATTTCACCCTTATTTCAGACCTTCAAAACCAAATTGAACCCCTGTAACCCCTCCCCAAAAATACCACACAAACCCTAATCGATTTTCCTTCTCTTTCAAGTTCTAATTGGGGGTGAAACCTAGAGTTTGAAGAACCAAGGAAAGGGATGAGTTATCCAACAAGTAAGGTAAGTTTACTTCTCTCTTTCATTCATTTTTTCTCCTGTGAATTCATGGTAATTCGTTCTATACATGTAAGAACTCACGGGACGGTGATCGGAAGCCGTGAGTTCGAGTTATTCACTTGTAGCAGACTGTTTTCTGCTGCTGTTGGGCTGCGTGTTTTACTATTGTTTTGTAAAGTTTTGGAGGAATAAGGGTGTGGATAAACACCATATAGATTTAGGGTTGTGGGCTGATAATTCTTCGTAACATTTTCGGGTCGTTTGACACGACTACGGTGACCATCGTATATATGAAGTGATTAGCTTGTGTGTGGACTATTTTGGGGGGCTCAATATGATTATTATTGATGTTGTTTGGGTTGTTTGGTGAATGTTTTGAATTGTGTGAAGTCATATATATAGGGCAGGTGCTGTCCGTTTCATCGTAAAATAGGTTGTGGTCGATACATAATAGTTATGACGCTTAAATGGTAACGATAGCATCGTTTCTCTTATTGTAGACTAAGGAGTTGTGAAAGTTGCATTGCTTGAGATTTGGGCAGTATATACAAGGTATGTGAGGCTATCCCTTTCCTTCTTTTGCACCGACTTCGATGGTGCGTAATGTAATGAACGAGCTTCCAAAGAAACTCTACTCTTAGAAGCTAGCAGTACTTACATTGTTTCCCCTCTTATGGAATGATTGATGTTGATGTTGCTTCTCTTGTTCTTATGTTATCAATGTTGTTGGTACTTTCTGATTCTTATGAGGTTCATAGTGAAGAGTTAGTCCTAATAACGTGTACAGAGGATACCAACCTTACGTCACTCTAAAAGGCGTATAACGTATTTTCATGAGTCGAGCATGCATTATATATATGTATCTATTTTACTCTACTGAGTCGCGCTATAGTCGGCCAGGTACGGCACCTATTGTGCAACCACTGATCAGTTGGGTTTTACCGAGCTCCACGTGGCCGGGTACGAGCCTTATGATAGCCGGGTACATTTTTATCGAGCCTATTACGGCCGGGTATGATATGATGATGATAATGCCCACAGAGGCGTATGTTTTAAAAGTTTATGTATATATACATATGTATCATGCATTTCATGTCTGTAGCCCTCAGAGGTACCCAGATGTTACAGGCTGTATATGCTCTATCCTTGCTTACATTACTGTTCGTACTTATGGTTCCCTACCTTACATACTCAGTAATTTATTCGTACTGATGTCCTTTTATTTGTGGACGCTGCATGTCATGTTGTAGGTCCTGATAGACAGGCAGGTGCAGCTTCCCCACCACAGTAGGCTGTCCAGTTCAGCGGTGATTGGCGAGATCCCTTCTCCGGACTTGTCGTGGTCTGGGTATGCATTTTTGTTATAGACATTATGGGTATGTCGGGACCCTGTTCCGGCTATGTTGCAGTACTTATGTTCCTTTAGAGGTTCATAGACAGGTGTCGACTCATGTATAGTTTGGTATGCCTTGTTGGCTGGTTTTTGTTGCATAGTCTTTCAACGTAGCGTGGTAGCTCGTACCTTATATATAGTTTGTTGATTGTCTGGTCATCCTATGTTATGTATGTTCACGCCATCATATTTTATTGTTGGTTGTCCATGATCCATGTCTACCATTTATATTGATCTCGTCAGCCCTAAAAGATAATAAAGAAGGTTAGATAAAATGTACGTTGGTGCTCGGCAAGTATGGTCGGGTGCTAGTCATGGCCCTCCAGTTTGGGTCGTGACACCAACACAACCTCGATAAGGCACTGATGTCTTCCAGTCACCATCCCGTAAGACATAACACATAGTTCACACATAATTAATAACCATAGATTAGTTAGATATTGTAGATATACCTCTTATAGTGAAACTCTTGAGAATCCCAATTTGTAGTGTTCTTGACCAAATTGGGGATTTGAATGGAAATCTATACATCTTCAAGTTTAATCCTTATTAATATAAGCGTTTAGGAGTAGTAATCAACTCAAAATACTCCAAAAACATTACCTTGGCTCATGGGAGGGAAGCATAGGACAGATTCCCCTTGATAGAGCAAGCCCTAGTCAAAGAAATGACTTAGCCACTCTCTCTCCCCGGCCTTGGGGTATTAATAGGACTCCTACGTGCATGGCCGCGCCCCTGGGCAAGTGACCGCGCATCAGGGCGCGCACACAAGGCAGAAACCCCTATTTTGTTCGTTGTCGCGCATCTGGGCGCGCAGATGATATATAATCGGTAAAATGACCATAACTTTCTATGAAATATCCAAAAGATAAAGAGATTGATGCCCTTGAAACTAGACCCAAAGGGCTTTGATTGGATAGGTATATCACCACCTATGTTTTTATATTTTGGGAGTTGCATGAGTTTCAATTCGGGTCTTTTGCGAATTTATTTTAAACTTTATCCCATTCCATAGCTCCCAACTTGGCTTAGTTCTAGGTATCTCATTAGAGCCAAAACAACTTCCAATACACCTCCTACACTTAATATCTTGGTCATACAAGTTATTCCGGCTCTCAACCTCCTGTGGAAGGCACGACAATACTTATGCAACTTGTTAGCGTTGTTTATAGCCTCGGACTCATAGGAAATTCAAGGGGCCTCACATCCTCCACAGCTTAGGATCATTCATCCTCGAATGAGGAGTAGAGTCTGCCTAAAACACCCAACATAACACATCTCTTCTCTCACACATGTCAAGCTTCCAAATTTGACTAACTCCAAAATTTTGCAGATATTTTGATAGAGTTTACCCTGCATTTGAGCCTATTCACCAGTTAGAGAGACCCATAAACCACTATTAACAACACAATCACAACCCAACGAAACATCACAACATATAAATAGCACCAATCTCAACATCACAAGCATTACACTTACCAAAAGGGTATCTGGACATGAACTGTAAATATTTAAATCATAACACATAGAAAGTACCATTCAAATCACAACCATTTGGCAACAGAAATATATGAGAATATTTTCTTTCCACTACGCCCTCGTTTTTTGACCTCCTTGAGTCACAAACTTCGCCATAGCACTTTAACAGAGACAATCTCAACTTCCGGACTTATCTAATAAGGATGATAATTCGGTACTTCTCATAAGCCAATTCTCCATTAACTTTGATAGCCTCCACCGGGGTGAGAGGCAAAAGATCTACAAGTGCCTTTTTTTGAAGTAGACACATGAAGCACCGGTTGCATGGAGGACGATGATGGAGGACATCATATTCATAATTCAGCCCATTCCTTCAATATTCCAGAAGGGTCGATGTCCACTATACCTACATTACCTCTATTAACAATTCACATAATATCTTCATGGAGAAAAACTTGAAAATAACCCATTCACTTTCTTCAACTCTAAATCTTTGCGTTGAACACCCAAATTAAACTCTTGGTGACCTTCAATAATTATTCTATGATGCGCTATAATGAATATGACCAAAGACTTCCTACCCAATATGTTTGATCAGTGAATGATGCTTCATTTTTGACATGTATAAAACAACAGCTCTCTAGAGATCTATTTCAACTAAGAACGACAAGGTTCGAGTTTGAGCTGGAATTATTCAACAATCCATCAATGTGCTGAGCAAGGGCATTTCAGGAGGTTATATCCTAAGAGATATGAAGGTGACTACCAATAGCACTAACATGGTTAATCATTGTGATGACATCATTAATTCAACAAATGAGTCATATAGTTAACTAGTACACATTGATAATATGGGAACTATGTACATGATCCTGAGATGTGAAAAAATCAAGTCATTTTAGACATGTGATATGTAGGAGGCATGATCGTGAGGATAAAGATGTTAGCATAAGTTATTCGTGGAAGATGATGAGTTATGAAAGGGATAGTAGCAATTTTTTTATTCCACACGTGCCTTGTTCGGCAATAGTAAGCCTTGAGGAGAAATAGCCAACTACAAGACATCAGTAGCCTCCTTGAGTGTAGGTAAAATCAGTTTTAACTCCAAATGAGAAGATTCTTGCACCACGCATGTGATAGGGGTTTCAAAAAACATGAAATTGCATTACACTCTTAATAACAACTAACACAAGGAATCCATGCCACATGCCCACGAGGTTGAAAAAGAGGTTGAACTCTTGTGAGGTAATTATTCTGATAAGTTAACCCTTCCCGATAGTTGATCATATATGAGAGGGCTAGAGATTCGATAAACATGTCTTTCAAATTAGTATGTGATGATATGTCAAAATCTGAAACATGCACTTGAAGTGGGGAGGAAAAGGTCGCGGTAAGACTACATAACTTCAACCGTACACGTGCGAAACCATGTATGTACGACATCCTAATCTTGGGATGAAATCATGCATTGCTCAGAGAGGTTGTAAAGGTTTATATGATGCTGGAGGGAGAAAGGCAAGTGATAACCTCTATCAACCTAGCGAGGTGGAAATGTTAATAACTGTAAACTCTACGCCCATGACAATGGAATAGTAAATGATTCTGGAAGTCGATTGTTAAGATAACGAAACCTAGGGATGAACTAAAGAATAATCATGGAAGGTTTGTGAATGTTCATAATGAGTTCGTTAGGGATTTTATGACTTGAAAAGTACCCATATGCTACCGATGGAGGGGAAAAACATGAGAAACAAACATGATGCTATGGTAACGCCAAAAGTGAATTCGGTATTGACGGAGAGCCAAACTTGTTTCTGCTACAATAACTCTCAAACTACCAGGCCACGTCATAGGCGACTACAATTATAGGAACAAGATGAGTTACTTACCGCGGAATGATCTAAGTGGAAATGAAAGTTATACTGAGTTGGGCAAACGGAAGATCTTCTTATGACAGATTTGTGAGGATCTCAAAATTTAGAGGTACCTTATACGAACTAGTGGCCATTTCAATTGACACGTACACATATGATATATGCTGATATATGCTCTCATGTTACTAGACACTGAAAAAGATTCATGATACAATTCACAAAGGGAGTAATGTGACTGTACCATATGAGCCACACACAGGAGAGAGGGAGAGTGGCTCAAGAAATGTCTCAATACTAGGATGCTTCACATTAAATTCGATGCCATGTAGGTAAATATTATGATGGTGCGTGCACAAGTGAACATATGTTGTCCATTTGAATCAAAAGGTTCCATAAGAAATTCATCAGGTATAGTCCCTTGTTGAGAATTTGGGGAAGCAAGTGGGATTCGAGGAAATCATTATAGATCTCAAATCCTCAAGAGTTTGTAAATAAGAAAATTGTGATAAAGAGGCTTCATGAATAATGCGTCTCGTTCAAAAAGTAGGTACATGCAATATTTTGTGATCTAGTGACTTGATAAGACCATATTTATGTAGGCCCTTCAATGCATATGTACACATACGACAAAGAAAAGTATGTGGTGTTCATAATGATATACTAAGAAGTGACTTACTTGGTGACTTTAGCTTGACGGGGCAGTGCCTTGACTGATGCCCCTCGACTCCACATCCATAACATACATTGGTACCATAGTGACATACCCCCGAATTATATCTACTATACTTCTCACGACGAGAATGAGGTTGCCAAGCTGACTCACCCCACTAACCTGACTTTTACCCTTTTTGCATACATCATTATCCCCCCATCCTTCCTCCAAGCGCTTATGGCGGGAGTAACAATCCCAGTACTGGTTTGCTGTGCGGGCCTTTGGAATTTCCCAATCCTACCATTCTTAACACGCTCCTAACCCTCTATGGTACAACCACGATCGAGTAGGGTACAACTGGGCAATGCATATAGATACTCTATTTCGAGGGTTTTGGTTATTTTATCACATTTTATGTTAGAGAGCTCAATTTTGGGAGATTTTGAATGGAATTTTCACGATTTGGATTGGGTTATGTACTTTTCACTCAGATTTGTATATGTTTCATGATTCAAACCTCGATTTCAGTGTTTATTTAATGGTTTGAATTAGAGAAATTGAGATATTATTAAGAACCTTTCTAAAACATAAATTGACGATTTGAATGCTGATTTGTGATCAGAGTTGGATGATTTTGGTGTGGTTGGACTTGTATTAGAGTGGGTGTTCATAATTTGTGAGTTTTGTCAAGTTCCAAGGTACATGGCCCAGGTTGAATTTTTTAATTCTTGTTCGACATCGAAGCCTTATTGTTTGGAATCATTTCCTATGGCTTTTATTTATGATATTAAGTTATTTCGGCTGGATTTGAGATGTCCGAAGGGTGATTCACGCGAGAATGGCTTATAGTTGATTGATTTAACTTACTTGAGTTAAGTATATTGCCTACCGTTTGCGGGGGTGGGGAAATACCCCGTAGGATTGGGTCTAATTGCATTATTTGAATAATGTGATAAACGTGTACACGAGGTGACGAATGTGTACCCGAACTTATATGTGAAAATTAACCGGTTTAGACTCTTAGGTCATTAATATGTTATTATTTTCTTTTAAGTTATCGTTATATTATCTGGGCAGAGTGATATTGGTGGCTATGACATATTGTCAGTGCAGAGCGATACGGGCGACTATTGATATATTCTCTGGTGGAGTGATATGGGTGGCTATTGTGATATAGTCTGGGTTATAGTGTTATTGTCTGGGTGGAGCGATACAGGTGAGTATTGATACATACATATATATATATACATACAAATATATATACATACATATATATACATACATATATATATATGTATATGTGTGTGTGTGTGTGTGTGTCTGAGTAGAGCAATACAAGTGGCTGTTGGTATTGTCAACGCGCTGAGATAAGGGTGCCAATATGAGGAGTTTATGAGATGGGCTGGGGCGTGTTGCTGATTAAATAGAAGTATTCTTGGTGTTGATTCTGACTTCCTTGTGTTTATCATGCATATTACATGATTTGTTATGTCGTTTCTGATGTGCTACACGATGTAGCTTATATTACTTGATGATTTCATCGGTGATAGTACACTTGCAAATGCATACACCGTAACATTTCATTTATACCAGTCTAGGAGGATGAAACTTGATTTTCATTGATCATGTACATGTATTCTTGTTTATCTGCTTTCTCTGCAATATTGTTGGATTAGTAGCCCGTGACTTTTGCGGCGAATTATGATATTGAGCCCGCGACCATGCCGGGCGTATTGTGATATTGAGCTTGTGACCACGCTGGGCTAATTGTGATATTAAGCCTGTGACCACATGAGGCGAAGTGTGATATTGAGCTTCTGACCATGCCGGGCAGATTGTGATATTGTGCTTGTGACCACGCGGTGGATTGTGATATTGACACATGAGTTATCCGTGCAACACATGAGTTTTTCGTGCGGTTTTGACATATATTGTGGCACGAGGTCTGCACCGTCTGATGGTGATTGATAATGTGTGAGGAGCCATGTGTATAAGATTCATCATATGTGACTTGAGATTTGTGCGTCAGGGTGACTCTTGTTGTAACTCTTTTGCTGGAATGATTTGTTTATTATAATTGTCATTGTATTTCATTAATTACTTTCTCTTGTGTTTTATATGTGCTTTGATTATTTTGTTGTTTTATCAAATGATTTCTCTTTCTGCCATATATTTACTTTGTTTTGCGTTGCTAGATTTATTATGTTCCTTTACTTGAACCCCGTCACTACTCCATCGAGGATAGCCTTGATACTTGTTGGGTACCGACCATGGTGTACTCATACTACACTTCTGCATATTTTTGTGTGGATCTAGATATTTGAGATAGCAGATTTAGGCAGTGAGTTAGCTTCTTGATCATGGGGATTCAAGGTAGAGCTGCTTGATCATTGCAATGGTCCCTTGGAGTCCTTTCCTTATGTTTATATTGTCTTTTCCCTATCCGATCAGTACTGTATTTTGAATTTTTTCTATGTATTCAGTAGAGGTCATGATTGTACTGCCTAGTATTGGGAATTTATTGTTATTATTGTCGTGTAGTCTTGTATCACCTTTATTTTTGTATTTATATTAAATATTGTGTAAGTGATCCGCTTACCCTAGTTCTAGAGACTAGGTGCCATCACGATCCTTAAGGTGAGATTTTTGGTCGTGACAAGTTGGTATCAGAGCTATAGGTTCATAAGTTCTACGAGTCGCAAGCTGGTTTAGTAGAGTCTTGCGTATCAGTACGAAACATATGTACTTATCTTTGAGAGGCTACAAAACTTTTAGGAAATTCCACTTCTTTCATTCCTTACCGTGCGACACTGATTCAGACTCAAGCGTATATCTTGTATTCCCTAACATCCACTCATAGGTGATGTTGCACACTCTGTATCAGCGATGACCGATAGTTTGTGATGCTCCGACGGTGCTGCGAGGTGCTATGGATGCACGATTATTATCCTGATGTGTTGTCCAGACTAAGGATGCAGATAGTAGACCTTTCAGTTGGTCACATTAGCTGGTTTTTGTATCTGATTGGTGGGTACGCACTCAGGAAGATTTAATTTACTTCCTAGTTGTTGTGATCCCAGTAGGGTCATGGGGATGTTGATTTGAGGCTAGCCAGGGGGGATTAGAGGTTGTGTGTTTTGTATGGGGATTCTCTTTAGTGGAAAGTATATATTATCATTCAAGGCATTTTAGGAAGTTGACTTAACTGTCACCAGGGTGAGGATGGGCTTGGCAGAGTCTTCGAAGTGTTTTATTACTAGAGTTACATGAGTTTATGAAGTATTTATCAAGTTAGTAGTGCACGACTAGGGCAGCTACGAAGGAAGGGTGTTACCGGTTACAGACGGTGTGCTATTGGGCGTGGAGCCAAGTGAGGAGTCTGCCATCTTCGATCAGATTCTATGGTCATTTGTTATATTAGCGCTTGAGCTATGATGTTCTTATGGATTGGATATGACTTTGGAAGTATTTACTTGTTGCCTCGTTAAAAACCTTGCCATAAAACCCATTTGGGACAAAACCAGTCCAAGGGAAAAAAAGCACAAAACGTGCTTTCAAACCTAACATTTCGTATTGTCCCTTGTTTTCTACCTGCAAGTGTTAGTTCAAAATGTAAATAAAATAAAGAAAAGGGTCGTACCTTGGCAGTAATATCACTACAGGTGAGTTATTTTCTAGTCATTCGCCGTTCATCGTCCCGAACTTGTAAGATCCCTTGCTAGTGATCTCGATGATAAGGTCCTTCCCAGTTTTGCCCCAGCTTTCCCTAGTTCGGATCCCGTGGGTTCGGTGTGACCTTTCTTAGTACCATGTCCCCGACGTCGAAGCATCAAAGGTTGGTCCTTCTGTTGTAATAGCTTTGATTTATTGCTTTTTAGGAACCCGACCGAACAAGGGCGGCTTCGCGCCTTTCATCTAACAACTCTAGGTTCGTATTCATGGCCTCGGTGCTTTTTAAGGCCCGATGGACCTATTGAAGCTGTTTTTGGTCTTGGTTCGCGATCGATATCTTTTTTGGCTCTGTCGAGGGGCCTTTTCGGATAGATAGACCTCGAAGGGGCCACGAGCTGATCATCTTCTACTCTGATTTTCGATTGATACCGGTTATGTATGTCAGCCCATGTGACGGTCGGGTATTCTATTAAGTTCTGTTTTAGTTGCTATTAAGCCACTGTGCTCCGAATATTATGTCCCAGAGTTAAGGCTTGAACAACCCAATCATTGGCGACCGACGGCATATCCATTCGTTCCGTTTGAACCGGGACACAAACTCTCTAAGCATCTCGTTATCCTTTTGTTTGACTTTGAAAAGGTCCGAGCTCCTGGTCTCGACCTTGATGGCACCTGCGTGTGCCTTTACGGAAGAATCTGCACGCATAGCAAATGATTCAATAGAATTAGGAGGTGAATTGTGATACCATATCATAGCTCACTTTGACAGGGTCTCCCCAAATTTTTATAACAGAAGAGACTCGATCTCATCATCCTCCAGGTCGTTCCCTTTGATAGCACATGTATAAGAGGTTACATATTCGTTTGGATCAGTCGTTCCGTTATACTTGGGTATTTCGGGCATACGGAATTCCTTGGGGATTGGCTTTGGAGCCGCGCTTGGCGGGAATGGTCTTTACACGAACTTCCTGGAATCTCGGCCCTCCAATACCGGAGGTGCTCCTGGGATTTGGTCTACCCTGGAACTGTAGGTTTCCACCTTTTTGTTGTAGGCCTCAATCTTTTTCTCCCCTGATTCTAACCGTTTTGTCAGCTGATTGAGCTTCTTTATAATCTCAGGGTTAGTCCCTGATTCATGTTCATTCCACCTTTTTGCGATCGTTTTGTCCCTACGGGCAATTTTCCGGGATGGGTCAGGCTCATCCCTGTTCGGGACACGGATTTGGTTTTCTAACTAAGCTATCACCACTTGTTGAGTCTGCATTTCGAAGATCACTCATAGGCTGATCCCATCGTCTTCAATGTTTTTGGTGTTTAGAGTTGCCAATCGAACTTCTTTATAAACGCTATTTCCGGGGTCGGTAAGCAGGTTCGTAACGACAGCCGCATGCAAATTAGCGTCAATCTGATTTGCGATCGGAATCTCGTTACTGGGCGCTACGTTATTATTTTCACCTTGGTGACCGGATTAGAAGTTGACATGCAGTGGTGCCGATTGAAAGTTTGACATATCTGTATTATAGCCTTGAATTAAAGACACTACAAAGAGCAAGTATGAAGCAGTGTATGTTATAGAGATTTGCATCAAATAACCAGTATTATCCTCGTCCCCACGGTGAGCGTCAAACTGTTTACTCTAAAAATCAGATGACAATTGAATTTATATGTGGTCTTAAGGATACGTGATCTAATTTGATATAAATGACGAATAATCAAATCGAAATTAAAATTAAGTAATAAGTGAAGGAATGCAAATCATCCAAGCTAAACAGTGATGACCACGTTGGTTAGTCCTTCTTGGGCAGGGATAGATTATAATTGAAATTGGAACAACATAATGAGATAATGATTCAAGAGACCAATCTATAGCTGTATTTTATGGTGAGATTCCAAATGTCCTTACAAATTAGTAGACCCATCTTTATATAGTAGAGGAATCCTACACTAGGTACAACTCTATATAAGGTAAAAAATCTCCTAATTTTCTAATTAAACGGTTCCATTGATTTATGCCGAGATTCCCTCCGCGATGCTCGTCCCATTACGGATATTCTGGCTTTCCGTTATTTAAGTTCGAGGGTCCTCCCTCGAGCATGTTCGGGGTCAGCATCAGTTCCGAATAACGGGCTCGGTGTTATCTCCTCGAACATGTTCGAGGTCAGCATTGAATCCGAATAACGGTCTCGGCGTTCTCCCCTTGAGCATGTTCGGGGCCAGCATCGGTTCCGAATAACGGGCTCGATGTTTTTCGAGGACGGACATTCTGACCTCGTGTTCTACCTCGATGAAACTCGGGGTCGATCTTCAACCTTTCGTGTTCCGAGCATGATCTTCCGTGCAAAAGTCGAGCCCGATCTTGACCGTATACAGTCGAGCAAGATTTCAATTGTATACAGTCTACATTTCCTCATATTTTTGTTTGATATAAACCTATTACCACCTATGATGTGTTTATGTGCATATCATCATTTTGCTATTATCTCTGTTATTGACTATTGGAAGCAAGTTGTGGATTATTCTACCTCGTCACGTTCCCTCTCTACGGTTAGGCTTGCTATATATTGAGTACATGGGGAAGTAAAATTTTACGGGGTCTTACATCCTCCCCCGCTTAGGATCATTCATCCTCGAATGAGGAGTAGAGTCGGCATAGTTCCCCCTGTAAATGGGCCCATTCACCTGTCAGAGAATCACCAAAAGCACTCCTTACAACACATCCACAAATCAACAAAGCATCACAATA
The DNA here is from genome assembly GCA_002018475.1 of Nicotiana obtusifolia. Classification (NCBI taxonomy): domain Eukaryota; kingdom Viridiplantae; phylum Streptophyta; class Magnoliopsida; order Solanales; family Solanaceae; genus Nicotiana; species Nicotiana obtusifolia. The sequence continues at coordinate 84,863 of MCJB01049486.1, read as the reverse complement.
TATATCAATAAAACCAATCTCAACATTACAGGCATTAAATTATCATCAATGGTATCTTGACATGAACTGTACATATTTAAATCATAACACATAGAAAGTACCTTCCGATTCACAATCATTTGGCTATACAAACAAGTGAGAATATTCTCTTTCCACGATACCCCTTGGCCTTTGTGGTGACCTCCTAGACTTGTAGATTTCTCCATAGCACTTTGACGGAGGCAATCTCAACTTCCGGAGTTTTCTAACAAAGATGACATTAAGGTAGCTCTCATAAGCCATTTATCCATTAATTTCACCTTCAATAGCCTCCAACGGGACATAAGCAAAGGATCGCCAACTACCTTCTTTGATATAGGCACATGAAGCACCGAGTGTGCGGAGGACAATGATGGGGGGCATCATACTCATAGTTTGGCCAATTTCCTTCAAGACTCCATATGGCCCATGGTGCACTACACCTACGTTTTCTTTATCAACAATTCACATAATGTCCCTATGGAGAAAATCATGAGAATAACTCTTTCACTTCCCTGTGTCGAACATCCTAATTAGACATTGATGATCCTTAATAATTATTCTATGAGGCGCTAGAATGAATATGATCATAGAGTTCCTTGCCCAGTATGTTAGATCTTGGAATGATTACTTATTCTTTGACATACATGAACTTACAACCCTGTCAAGTTTTCAATGCAGATAGGAATTGCGGGGCTTGAGATTGAGATGGAATTGTTCAAGAATCTACCAATGCGTTGAGCAGGCGCATTTCGGGAGGTTATATCCTAAGAGATATGAATGTTACCACCAATAGCGCATACATGGTTAATCATTGTGATGACATCACTGATTCAACAAACGATACCTACAGTTAACTAGTACACATTGATAATGTTAGAACCATGTAAATGATCATGAGATGTAGAAGAAGTGAGTCGTTTTAGACATGTGATATATGGGAGGCCTGATCGGGAGGTTGAAGACGTTAGTATTGGCTATTCCTGCAAGACGATGAGTTATGAGAGGGGTAGTAGCAATTGTTTTATTCCATTTGTGCCTTGTTTTGCAATAGTAAGCCTGAAGGAGATATAGCCAAGTACTCTGACACTAGTTGCTTCCTTGAGTGCAGGTATCAGTTTAACTCCAAATGAGAAGGTTCTTGCACAATGAATGTGATAGAGGTTTCAAAAATACATGAAGTTGCATTACGCTCTTAACAGTATTTGAAATAAGGAATCTACGCCCCAAGCCCACGAGGTTGAAAAAGTGATTGAGCACTTGTGAATTTATTACTCCGACAACATAACCCTTCCCAATAGTTGATCCTGTATGAGAGGATTAGAGATACAATAGACTTTTCCTTCAAATTAATATGTTCATGATATGTGCCAAAATCTAAAACATCCACCTGAAGTGGGAAAGGAAATGTCACGGTAAGGCTACTTAACTTCAACCATACACGATTGAAAACATGTATCTAGGATGTCTTAATAATGGGATAGAATCATGCATGGGTTGGAGAGGTTCTGATGGTTAATATGATGCTACGGGGAGAAAGGCAAATGATAAACCCCTATCCACCCAGGGATGTGGCATTTTAAGGATAGTAAACTCTCCGCACATGACAATAGCACAGTAAATGATTCTAGAAGTCGACTGTTAACATAAAGTAACCCAAGGAGGCACTATAGAGTAATCATGGAAGGTTTGCGAATGTTCATAATGAGTCTGCTATGAGTTCTGTGAGTGGAAAGTACTCAGATGCTACTGAAAGATGGGAATAACATGAGAAACAAACACGATGCTATGATAAACCCAAAGGTGTATTCGGTCTTAACGGAGAGCCTATTAAAGATCCTATGAGAAAGGAAGGGTTAATGCGACTCGTGGAAGGACACGATCTCTCATAGTTATCCCATCAAGCGTCGAGTGACTAGCGCATCGAATTTACTAACAAAGGAACGCAGCCAGAACATGTTTTAGAGGTGTAAAAAGAGATTGTACACTTGTTATATGCTAGACATGTTTCTGCAATAATAACCATCAAGTTGTGGTACCAGGCTACATAATGGGTAGCTACAATACTAAGAACGAGGTGAGTTACACACCGAGGAATGATCTAAATGGACTGAAAGTTATACTGAGATGGGTAAGCAAAAGATCTTCCTATGACGAATCTGTGAGGATGTCAAATTTCAGAGAAACCTTATGTGGACAAGTGACTCTTTCAATTGACATGTACACACATGATAGGTGCTCAGGTATGCGTTTATGTTTCCCCACAGTGAAAAGGATTCATGATAATGTTCACAAAGGAAGTAACGTGATTCTATAAATCCTATGAGCCATATACACAGGAAAGGGAGAGAGATGCTCAAGAAATATCTCAACACTAGGCTGCTTTACATTATATTCGATGCCATGTAGGTAAATATTATGATGGTGCATGCACAAATGAGCATTTGGGGAAGGTTATATAAGAAATTTATTAGATATAGTCCTTTGTTGATAATTTGGAGAAGCAGGTGGGAAGTATTAACCTAGGGTTTTAACTCAACTCAAGGAAATCATTATAGAACTCAATTCCTCAAGAGGTTGTAAGTAAGAGAATTATGGTAAAGTGGCTTCACGGATAATGCGTTTTGTTCAAAAGTAGGTACATGGAGTGTTGGTAAGGCCATATTTATGTCCCCTCTTCAATGTAGATGTGCATATGCAATAAGGAAAATTATGTGGGTTGTAATGATATAGTGAGGAGTGACCACTTGGTGACTTTAGGTTGCCGAGAAAGTGCCTTAACTGATGCCCCTCGACTCCACATCAATAACATGCATTGGTACCATAGTGACATCTCATATACTTCTCGCAACGCGGATGAGGTTCGCTAAGTTTACTCACCCCACTGACCTAATTTTTACCCTTTTCGCACACATCATAAGCATCCCCCCTATCCTTCCTCCAGCCCCCATGGCGGGAGTAACAATCTCTGTACCGGCTTGTTGTGTGGGACATTGGAATTGTCTGAGCCTGCCACCCCTATCACGCTCCTGAGCATACTCACGAAATGATGCCAAATGTTCCCTCCCGCACATCGGGTACACTGGGCTAGGTGTACCCAGCCAAGGGCATTTGTTCTTCTTGTGCCCCGCTTTCCACAACCAAAAGATATTTCAAGAGTCATCCAACATGTCCCGAAGTGGCACTTCTTACTAATCGAACATTCCGGCTTATTGGTAAAAACAACCCTCTTTCGTTTCCTGGTTGCTCGCGCCACATGATCCGGTGGTATGGTGACATTGATGGGAACAAGGGCACTTCCCCTAGAAACTAGTCCTTCCACTCCCTCCATGGCTCGACCCATTCTCCCAACGAACTCTTGTGCAATCTCCCCCAGTTTCAATGGCGGGGTCACTCCCTCCTTGCTGCTTTGAACTCGTGGACTACTCATTTGGAAAAGGAGACTTGATGAGGAAATTAGATTTCTATCTTGAGCTCTATCTCACGATCTAGAGTATCAAATAAGGGTGACATTCCTACGAGGATCATAACCGCCTGCTGAGGAACTCGTGCATCCATTAAAGATGCATCACCCCTGGCAAAAAAGACATTAGTACATATAGAATAGTACGAGTATTTAAAGCTAAATACCCTCTCATGAAATAGAATGCCTATCCAACTGTCAGAGAATAACCAATACCAGTCCTAACAACACATCCACAACTTAACAAAGCATCACAATAAATATCAATAACACCAATCACAATATTACAGGCATTACATTATCAAAAGTTGTATCTTGACATGAACTGTACATATTCAAATCATAACACACATAAAGTACCTTCCGAACCACGACCATTTGGCTATACAAACATGTGAGAATATTGTCTTTTTGCAACACCCTCGGCCTTCGAGGTGACCTCCTTGACTCGTAGACTTTGCCAAGGCACTTCGACTGAGGCAATCTCAACTTCTGGACTTGTCTAACATGGATGACAATTAGGTACCTCTCATAAGACAATTTTCAATTAACTTCACCTTCAATAGCCTCTACCGGGACGGAAGGCAAAGGATCTCTAACTGCCTTCTTTGGCGTAGGCACATGAAGCACCAAGTATGTGGAGGACAACGATGGGGGGCATCATACTCATGGATTGACCTATTCCTTCAAGACTTCATACGGCCCAAGGTGCGCTGCGCCTACTTTATCTTCATCAACAATCACTTAATGTTTTCATGGAGAAAATATTGAGAATAACCCATTCACTTTCTTCAACTCCCAAATCCCTGTGTCGAACATCTGAATTGGAGTTTGATGATCCTCAATAATTATTCTATGAGGTGTTAGAAATAATATGATCATAGGGTTTCCTACCCATTGTGTTAGATCACGGAATTGATACTTCTTCTTTGACATGCTTGAACCGACAACCCTGGCATGTTTTCAATGCAAATAGGAATGGCGGGTTCCGAGATTGAGATGGAAATTTTCAAGATACTGCCAATGTGTTGAGGACGAGCATTTCCGGAGGTTATAGTCTAAGAGATATGAAAGTTACTACGAATGCGCTGACATGGTTAATCATTGGATGACATAATTGATACGACAAACGAGACCTACAGTTAACTAGTACACATATGATATACTGGAGGCATGATCGGGAGGATAAAGACGTTAGTATGGGTTAGTCCTAGAAGATAATGAGTTATGAGAGGAGTAGTAGCAATTATTATTCCATATGTGCCTTGTTCGTCAGTAATAATCCTTTAGCAGAAATAGCCAAGTACGTGACACCGTATGCCTCCTTGAGTGTAGGAAAAATCAGTTTAACTTGAAATCAGAAGGTTCTTGCACCATGAGTGTGATAGAGGTTTAAAATATACATGAAGTTGTGTTACGCTCTTATCAGTACTTGACACAAGGAATGTTTGCCCCAAACCCATGATGTTGAAAAAGGTGTTGAGCACTTGTGAGGTTATTAATCCGGCAACTTAACCCTTCCGGATAGGTTATCCTATATGAGAGTAATAGAGATACGATAGACTTGTCCTTCAAATTAATATGTTCATGATATGTGCCAAAATCTGAAATATCCACCTAAAGTGGTGGTGGTGGGGGGGGGGG
>MCJB01049486.1:44195-79190 GCA_002018475.1 Nicotiana obtusifolia | reverse complement strand
TCCCCCCCCCCCCAATACTAACCATAAGCTCCAAGAATACAACCGCATACCAAAATATTTCCCAATTCGTTTCTCGTTACTTCACCCTTGATTCGCTGCTTCTTTTCCCCCATTGCTTGCTTTTGATTGCTGCTTCTTCCAGACTAATCTCACCCCTAGCAAATCTACATCCTTTCTCTCTTGGTTATTATTTCTTTTACTCAAAGGTTTTCCGTTTTTTTACCATTTCTGATGAAAAAATAATCTTCTATTATGTATATACTCAAAGTTTTTGACTTTTTTCTAATTAGATTCTTGGGCTGAAAAGAAGTTTCTTTTTTTTTTTTTGTCTAATTACTGGATATCAAAGCTTTAGTTTTTTTTTACCTAATTTCAGATTTTTGGGTTGAAAAAGAGTAAACTTTTTTATTTGATTTTTGGTATAATTGAATGGTGTTCGTTCTTATACATAAAGTTTCAATTTGTCTAACTTCTTGTTGATGAGGCTGATAGAACTGAATTATTTTTTTCCAATATTACTGGGTATCTTTGTATTGTCCTAATCATATGTTCAAAATTTTTAATTTTTTTCAATTTCAGATTATTGTGCTTAAATAACTAATGTAACGATCCGACCGGTCGTTTTATGCTCTAGCTCGTCATTTGGCGGTTTGAGCTCTTGAGTAGCTTCACTTCATGTTTTATGACTTGTAGTGTGGTCGAAATTAAATTTCAAGAAGTTCATAGTAGATTCGGGTTGAAAATTCTAGTTTCGGAAGTTTTAAGTTGGAAGAGCAGACTAAGTTCTGACTTTCGATTAAACAACCTCGGAATCAGGTTTTGAAGGTTCTAATAGGTGCGTATTATAAATTTGGACTTGGGCGTATGTTTGAGTTGAGTATTGGGTCGTTCGGCAGTATTTAAACGCTTAATGTGAAAGTTTGGCATTTTGAATGTTTTAGAATTTCATAAGTTTTGTTTGAAGTGGATTTTGATGTTATTGATGTCCTTTTGGGGTTCCGAACTTGGAATAGGTTCATATCATGATTTGTGACTTGTGCCAAATGTTTGGCGTCATTTCGAATGATTTGATATGATTCGGACACGTTCGTCGAAGTTTGGATGTTTAAAAGTTGAAAGAAAAGTTTTGATCATTGATTCATAGGTTTGATGTTGTTTGGTATGATATGAGACCTCGAGCAGGTTCCGTATCATGTTTTGGGACATCTTGGTGTGATTGGACGGGGTCCCGGGGGTCTCGGGTGTGTTTCAAGGTAGTTTCGAGTCATTTCTCCATGTTTAGCTGGTATCGTTTATCGCGAACACATGGTGGTTATCGCGTTTGCGAAAAAGGATTTTTGGGGCAGGTGGAATTTTGTCATCGCGAACAGGACACAGAGGTCGCGAAAGCGGAGAAGAGCCTGAGGAACCTACGCGAACGCGAGAGGGAGGTCGTGAATGCTGAGAAGGATCGAGAGCTGGGCCTGGATCCGTTTAGCCTTTGCGAACGCGACGCTTCCTATGCGAACGTGAAAGGAGGGGCCCATTAGGCATCGCGAATCCAACATGTTGGTCGCGAACACGTAGAGTACATCTGGAGGCAGTGGCCTTTTGCCTTCGCGATCGCAAAGGTGCTTCCATGATCGCGAAGAAGGATGGGCCTGGGCAGATTGTATAAAATCGGGATTTTGCTCGTTTCACTCTTGGTTTGGGTGATCTATGTAGAGCTTCAAGGGGAGATTTTCATTATCTATGGCAAGGAAAGTTATTCCCACCTATTGTAAGTTAAATATGTGGATTCTATAAGGATTTAAACATGAAAATTAGTAGAAATTGTGAGATTTTGGTAGAAAACATAGAATTTGGTATTTTTCGATTTTGACTATGAAATTGGACGTGGAATTTGAAATAAACCATATATTTGAGTTTGCAATATTATGGGTAAATTTTATCTTCGAAAATTTTCGAAAGCCAGGGATTTGGGCCTGAGGGTTGACTTTATTGTTTTTTCGAGCAGAGTTGGAAATTATTATAAATTAATTAATTATGGGAATTAGAGTATATTTTTATTATTTTGCACATTGTTTGACTAGTTTTGGATCAACGGGCATCGGTTTGAGGCATGAGGGAGCTTTTGGAGCCAGTTATTGAACTTTTGAGTGAGGTAAGTCCCTGTCTAACCTTGTGAGTGGGAAACTACCCCTAGGTGATGTAATTGATATGTGCTATTTGTTGTGGGGGCTACGTACGCATTCAGTGATTAATGTCCGTATGTAGCTAGATTTATGTTATGTCCAGGTAGACTTAGGTTCCAGCCATGTAATAACTGTACCGTTTGAGTTGTCCATTGCCTATTAAATTCCTTTATTTTACTTTACAACTTAAGACTAGACTTGTGTACAGTGATAGACTTGCTATTTAGAGATTTGACGAGCTTCATGATTAGCCGTGGAATAATTGTGCTCCTCTTACGAATTTCTCATGCGCTATGCATTTTCATTGAAAGGTTTTTCTTAAATTTTATAACTCACACGTTTACTCGTGAGTGGGGTCAAGGACCAGTTAAAACTTCTTATTCTAATGGGATTGGGCCGGTCGCCTCAGCAGGATTATGTACCACACTCTTATGGGAGCGTGTCATTTGCCTTGGCAGTATAATAGATGCATCTATGATTAATGTTGTTCGACCCTCGGCAGTGCACACAGTATAATAGGATCGGGCCGTTCACCGTGATATTTCTATAAAATACTCTAGTGGATCAGGCTGTTCGCCTCGGCAGCGTCGTGCATACTATTTAGCAAGGAACAAGCGTATCCGTGTATTTTTCCTGACCTAAGTTGCGACGACCTATCTTGTGAGGCCCACTTTATATATACTCCGGTTGAGGAGGTAACAGCTAGTTGAGAGCTTGATGTTCTGAGGAGGATTGTACCTCGTGTTTATATTGTTTTATACCATTTATATACTCTTTCTCATACTTGTTTACTTCGTACTGTTCATGATTTAGTGGATCACTAGTACGTGTCGATGTCGACCCATCGTCACTATTTCTCGGGCGTTAGGCTGGGTACTTATTGGGTACGCGTTGATTTACGTACTCATACTACACTTCTGCACTAATTGTGCAAGTTTACATTTCTGGTGCTCTTTTGGCACAGAGGTACATCTATTTCGGGGACTTTGCGGTGAGCTGCATCCTATATTACGATCTGCAGCATACAGAGTCTCCATTAGCGATATTAATATTCTCCTGTCTTCCAAACAGATGTTGTATTTTATTATATTTCCTAGTTGATGCTCATGCACTTGTGACACCGGGTTTTGGGGGTTCCTATTGTATCTTTAGTATGGTAAAGTACGTAAATATTATCATTTCACGTTGTAAATTCTACTATACTATTTTATTTATCGAAACTGTGATTTCAAAAGTAATAAAATGAGTAATTACGTTGATCAATCATCGTTGGCTTGCTTGACGGCGGTGTTAGGCGCCAGCACGACCTATTATGGATTTTGGGTCATGACAGCTTGGTATCAGAGCTCTAGGTTCACTTTGGTCTCACCAGTCACGAGAAAGTGTAGTAGAGTCTTGCGGATCGATGCTGAGACGTCTGTACTTATCTTCGAGAGGCTACAAGGCGGTTAGGAGCACTTCCCTTCTTGATTCCTCATCGCGCGATTCGAATCCTTTGAGGCTTATGCCTTTATTTCTTTCATACTTAACCTTATGCAACGTGAAGCGCTTGTAATTAATTGGGCATCGAGGAGTTGTAGTGGTACTGCCAACGAGGTGTGGATGTTTTTCCCTATGAATTCGAGCAAGCTATTATCGTCGCCTAGCGGGAAGATGTTCTGTCGTTTCAGCCCAGCAACTATATTGCATATGGTTGTGAGGCTATGCACAGGTTGCTATGATGTTCGTGCATTGTTATCGTGTTGTGTTGTTGTGAATCATAGGTCACTCATTTGTGGATCGCGGCAGTGAATGACTTGAAAGGGGGGATTTCTCAGTGCATGGTTTAGAGGTTCAACATTTAACTTTAGCGAAGGAAAGGTAATGGGACTTTGGATGTTCAAGCTTTAGTTGATGGAGTATCGAGAATTGATATTTTCGAGCGTAGTGGGATTTTCAATTGTGATGCGATGTCGTCGTCCATGTTTTAATGCATTAAGGTTCGCCGGTGTTATGGTATCCTTTGATTTTCCTTCGGGGCAGGGTGTTGTGAAATGGTGCATGGGGAGCGGTTGTCAGAGATGGCGGTGTGTAGCGGTTGCAAAATCGAATTGGTGCTTCTAATTCTGATCGCTCGAGAAAGATGATATGTGAGGAGGCTTAGAGTTGATAGCAATTTATTAGTTCGGGTGCTACAAAAGATGGATTTTGATTTGAGGCAGCACTGGGGTAGTAACGGACAAGGAAGGTCATGGTGGGAGGTGTCTTGCGGAGATTGAATTGCTAGCAGGTCAAGTATGAACAACAGAGGTCGAGAAATTGCTTAAGGAGATGGGTTAACTGAAGTATGAGTGGCAGAGTAGCGTATAGATTATGTGGTAGGATAGCCACGCGTCTTGTGAAAGTTTATGACGATTTGGGAATCGTGGTGGAAGGTAATTTGATCTACGAATTTTATTTGGGATGGTGGCTACTGTACCGAGGAAAATTGAATATGGCTAGGAGGACTTTGCTTGAAATGAAGAGGGGTGTGAAAAAAAAACTTGATTATCGTTTGTGGATGGAACGTGACTTGGAGTTGGAATGTATTTTCGGACTTTAAGTTGATGTAGATGGGGAATGAAAAGACTTGCGGTGGACGAACATGGGCTTAGGAGGGTCTACCGATTTTGTAGTACTGGTACCTAGTGCAGCGTCACTAGAAGATGCCGGTATGGAATTTCACAGGTGGGATATCTCCTTTGAGTAGGTTAGCAGTTGCATGATTTTGATGAATTTTCTACGAAGAGTTCTGCTTGCTACACGGCAAGAGGCTGAATATGTGATTGCGGCTGATGATTTGGGATGTTCATGAAAAGTTAACAAGTGATTACGAGAAATTTGGCGAGTTAACGGTGCGAGATCATTGTAATTGAGAAGGAGGAATCTTGTTGGCTCTATATTAATGCGATTGTAGCTTAATGCTAAGTGGGGGAACCCACCGTCTTCAATTGGATGGCGTGGTTGAGTGCCTGTGCATTTTCTGGTTATCGGTGCCATGGTGGATTATTATGACTAAGAAAAGAAAACATCAGGGGAAATTTGAGCAAAGAGCTTGATGAATGCGTGCTATATCTCACCTTATCAGTTCTTGTGCAGCTTTGGGATGACTCAGAGTTTGCGATTCTTGTGAACGTGATGTACACGGAAAGGAAAATTCATCTGGTTGCTTCTTTGAGAAAGTATTCATGTGCTAACAAAGTGTTGAGTTGTTTACATTAGGGACCAGGTCAGAGAAGGTGACTCTCTACAACGGTACTACTAGGTTCAAAAATTAAAGTGCAGTGCCTTTCGGGTGCATTTTTTGGTTAAGGATCGAGTTTTGAAGTGGATTATGAAAGGGACTTGGAGAGTTTCGCGTTATCATCGGGTTTGCAGTGCAGTTTTGGATGAATGGGAGACATAGCTTCGGTTTCGCAAAAGGTCTTGCGGAATGGGTGTACGACTTGGAGATGCTAGTGTGCAATTGAGGAAGGAAGGAGATGGTTCATAGGTATTTAGACGAGATGGTCTTGCGATTTGGGTCACTCGGAATGAGTGCGGATTACGTTCTCTATGTTTTTGGATGGAGCTACTACTATTTCTAAGGCAGGTCAGGTGTACATTGGAAGAAGCTGGGTCGGTCAGTATGGTTTGAATCAGCATGATTGTGGCAATGATCAATTCCTTCGGCGTGTTAAGTTATACATGTGGTTTGTAGTTGTACGTGCGAGCTTAACAACCACCATAATTTGCTTGATCGGGGAGGTTTAGATTCTAATGGTCTGGTTATGTGTAAATGGATCCCGAAAAAAACATATGGCAGTTTAGACCATGACTTGAAGTTTCTTTTTTCTACGGTTATGGGAATTTAGTTGCGTGTCGAAATGGTTCTTCTGAAGTGAGTTAAATGAAATGAATCAGGCCAATGAAGTGTTATTGTACAAGTAGTTCTGGGGTTATGATGGATTCTTGTACTCTTGTGTAGCCACATGATAGGTGTAGTGAGCGGCTTGGGAATTGGAAGTTGAGGATCAATGTTGCGGTTCGGTGTTGACAAGAATGTCACGAGCTTGAATTATCATAGAAGAATTCAGATGTTCAGAGTAAGCTAGCATTTTCTTTAGTGCCACCTGAGCATGCTCTCATGTGAAAGAGGCCTTGTGTATTGATTTGTGGACTCTTGGTTGGCTTTACAAAATTAGTATTGTTGGTGGTATGGAGGTGCAGACTTTGCTACCCGATGCGGAAGGTCGTGGGAGCGTATCCCACGAGGAAATTTGTATAAGTGTGGCGTGTTAGTCACTTAATTGTTCCGGATTGAAACCAAGTACCGATATTTTTGGTACTATCTATTATGTGAGACTTTATGCCTGGAAGGCGCTCTATTCCTTTGGTTGTGAACTGTGGGAATTTGTTCCGGACTAGAACAGATGCTCGTGTGTGTTATGAATAGGGCCATGGTGGATCCTTGAAAAGTTGTGGGCCCAGTATGGGATGATCGGAATTGACTTAGGGTCCGTTGATATGTCTAATGTGAATGGGTGCTCTACATCAGGTCGGATGTGTTCATTCGGCATAGCATTGCTTGCCGAGGAGTATTGGGGCATTGGATGCTATTCCCGTCATCTGCTATACTATTTAATACTCCACCGTGCCATGTGGGTTGTGAGACGGCTTTATTATTCGCACATGTGTTGTGGTCCCATGTAGTTTGTGTTGATATATGCACAAGATGGCTCTCGAGATGCAGGTCATTCGTCACACCTTAGTAGTGCTTATGTTTTGTAGCGTATGGCGCTATCCGTCTCCCTAAGATTGTATTTTTGCACTTGGCGTGCTTGTGGTCAGTATTCGGGTCTTTCGTAGGTAAAAGCATTTTGGCTTGATGAGTAGTTCTTTATTTATTGTTATATATTGATCGGGTTGCACGCCGCCACGGGTATGATATTTGGATCGGGTTACATGCCGCAACAGTATCATGTGTGGATCGGGTTTCATGCCGAAACATTGAGATGTTGAGTATGGTTCTCTTTATCTATTCATGTGTAGTTTGTTTCTCATTCATTGAGGAGGGTTCATACCATCTTTTCGATTGATTTATTCGCTACGTGGCTCGGTAGTTATGTTACAGAGTTTGTTCTTCCGTATGTGTCATATTCCTATTGTAGCTTGTTGGCACATTGATGACGTCCTATGAAACTTGGGCAGCGTTTGAGATAGCTTATTACCTGAGCAGCTTGTATTGGGTAAGACGAGGTTATTGGGCCTGGGATCAGTGCGATGGGAGATATATAAGGTATAATAAAGAGTAATTATCGTTATTTAGTTGGAAATGAGGTAATGGTTCTTGTCATGAAGAAAAACACCTTGATTTGTTGATTTGGCATGTGTGTATTAGTTTCTACACATCTCTTCCGTCATAGTAGTATTGTGAGAGTTGGATCAAGGCTTATATGTGTTACTATGTGTATTACGCTCACCGGGTTCATGGAATTACAGCTATTGTGGTCGGAGGATGTTATTATGATCAAGTGACTTATGTGGTGCATGGTGTGATTTCAGCGGATGAGCATGGTCATGCTGGGTACAATGTTTGGTGATCGATGCGGTGTTCGTATGTTATCATCGGGTCTCGTGGAAAATTCTAGATGTTGGAATTTGGCTCTAAAGCTTGTTACATAAGGTTATAGGGAGGATTTTAGTCTGGCTCGAGCTAATGTGCGCAACCAAGTTGTGGTGGCACGGGTAGGTGCACGAGGTGTTAAATAGTGATTTTAGACAACTCTGGAGCAGTCCTCAGCACATTCGAGTACGAACGTATGCTTAAGTGGGGGAGAATGTAATGACCCGACCGGTCGTTTTGATCTCTAGCACGTTGTTCAGCGGTTTGAGGCCTTGAGTAGCTTCACTTCATGTGTTTATGACTTGTATGCGTGGTCGAAGTCAAATTTCGGGAAGTTCAGAGTAGATTCGGGTGGAAAATTGTAATTTCGGAAGCTTTAAGTTGGAAGAATAGACTAAGGTCTGACATTTGAGTAAACAACCTCGGAATCGGGATTTGAAGGTTCTAATAGGTTCGTATGATGATTTTGGACTTGGGCGTATGTTCGGGTTGAGTATCAGGTCACTCGGGACCATTTCAGCGCTTATTGTGAAGTTTTGCATTTTGAACGTGTTAGAATTTCATAAGTTTTGTTTTGTATACCCTCAAAATTGGATAACAATTGAATTTATACGCTGTTTTTAAGGATATGTGATCTAGTTTGATACAAAAACGAGAAATCAAATTGAAACTAGAATTAATGATAAAAATCAATACAAACCACACAAGCCGGGCGGCGTTAGCCTTTATGTTGACCGCCTTTCAGGTCAAGAAATGTTGTGATCGAGGTTGGAAATAGAATAATGAGGCAATAATAACTAAATATATAAGTCTATTGCTATCTTTTGTGATGAGACTCAAAGTGTCCTTACAAATAATTAGACCTCCCTTTATATAGTAGCGGAATCCTTCTTCAGGTATAACTCCATATAAGGTAAAAATCTCCCGATTTTGCTAATTTAGTGATTCCATTGATTCGTGCCGATATTGATGTCGCGATACTCGACCCATTATGGATATTCTGGCTTTCCGTTATTTAGGTTCGATGATCTCCCCTCGAGCATGTTTGGGGTCAGGGTCGATTTCGAATCTCGAGCTCGGTGTTCTTGAGAACGGACATTCTGAACTCGTGTTCTGCTTCGATGAAACTCAGGGTTGATCTTCAACCCTTCTCGTTCCAAGCCCGGATTGTTGTGCAATAGTCGAGCCCGATTTCGGCTGTATACAGATAGTCCCCTCATTTTTCGGAGAGTAATGACGAGAAACAATATGAGCGTCAAATTCTGATAAGTGACGACAAACTCATGACGCAAGTGATACAAATTTGATTTAGTGACTGATGGTCAAAATCCGCAGGTCCAGCAAAAACTCAATCGGATCGATCAGGTTTGAACCGAGATGGATGTGGTTAAAACTAATGCCGATGAGTTGAGAGGCAAGATGGATTGTCTGGCCTCGAAAAAAGAGGCAGCTCGGACACAACTAACCTCAGCAGAGACCCAACTAAGAGCGATAAAGGAAAAAGTCGAGATCCAGACTAAAAGGGTAAAAGAGCTTCAATCCCGGGTTGGTTCAGTTACCTAAAGTCAAGATATTCTCGCCAGGGGGGTTAAAATGGCCAAGTCGGAAGATGCCGTGATCAACGCCGAGGCTGATGAAATGGTGGCTCAGTACAAGGTTGATGCCAAAGCGGCTTAAGACCAATCGAAAGGTATGTTCGAGCATATGAAGTGGCACTCCCGTAGGTAATCCACACTCGAGGTTTTAACTTATCTTTGGAGTTTGAGGATGCTAAGGTGTCTGAAGCCAATGCCAAAAAATTGGCCTATCCTTGTAGAAAGGATTTTTGATATATATAAGGCTTGCCTTTCGCAGCTTTCAAAATTTTTTCTTTGCTTTTTTATTTGTATTCGCAAGGATCGATATGCCTTAGCATAAAATAGTTAGGTTGTGTACGAAGGCTCGAACAAACCTTACCTTTTATGCTATTTTGTTTCGAGGTTTCGTAGGGATTCGGTGTTTAAACATTCTTCCCCAGAGTAGTTTAGGTTTATAATTTGCCGAGGGTAGCCTTTAGAACCGGTTAAGAAATTTCAATGCCTTGTTGTTTTTGTTACGGTCTTCTAACGTCTTCGAGCCGTGTTCATCTGGCCATAGCCTTTATAGTTCAGGCAGTGCAAAATAAGCTTTGTGCTCTCGGGTTTCGTTAACCCGGAATGGCATTTGCCCTTTAATTCGGGCTTTGCCAAATAAGCTTTGTGCCCTCTAGTGTAGTTAACTCAGAACAGCCTTAGCCTTATAATTCAGGCATTGCCAAATAAGCTTTGTGCCCTCAAATGCGGTTAACTCGGAATGGCCTTAGCCTTTAAAGTTCGAGGGTTTCCTAATAGGTCTTATGTCCCCTAGAGTGTTGCTAACTCGAAACGGCCTTAGCGTAAAAAGTTCAGGGGTTTCCTAGTAGGTCTTATGTCCCCTCGAGTGCTGTAAACTCAAAACGGCCTTAGTCTTTAAAGTTCGGGGGTTGCCTAATAGGTCTTATGTCCCCTCGATCTAATAACTTGGACGGTTTGAGTTTGTTTTTCGGACGGCAGTCCCTGAGTGAGAGATTGATTATTCGAACTCAGGTTAAGGAGGCCCTTGGGCTCGTTTTCTTTAGGGGATCGGAAGCGGGTAATTCCTTGAGAAACGTGATGGAAAAATTTTATAAGACAAGAGGTTTGCAAAGAAGAGATTTCTCTTTATGCTTGTGCATAATCATCAGGTATGCGTAGAAGCTCCGTGTTAAGGTTTGAGTAGTCTATGTGAGCACGATTCATTTGGCCGTTTGGCCCTTTCATTGAATCCTATTGATCGAGACCCTTCAATCGATATCAGAGGGAAAGAAAGTAAGCTTCATGCTGTTGTCGTGATCATCACCACCAGTTCGTTACCGGCCTTCGATTCTATGTTAGCACGATTTACTTGTTGCCTCGTTAAAACTCTTGTCATAAAACCCATTTGGGACAAAACCGGTCCAAGGGAAAAAGAGTGCAACATGTGCTTTCAGACCCAACATCTCGTATCGTCCCTTGTTTGCTACCTGCAAGCGTTAGTTTAAAATGTAAATAAAATAAAAAAAGGGGTTGTACCTTGGCAGTAATATCGCTTCAAGTGAGTTACATTCTAGTTATTCACCTTTCATCGTCCCCGAGCATGTAATATCCCTCTCCGGTGATTACGATGATAAGGTCCTTCCCAGTTCGGTCCCAGCTTTCCCTAGTTAGGATTTCGTGTGTTCGGTGTGACCTTTCTTAGTACCGTGTCCCCGACGTTGAAGTATCGAAGGTTGGTCCTTCTATTGTAATACCTCTTGATTCGTTGCTTTTAGGCAGCCAACCGAACAAGGGCGTCTTCCCGCCTTTCATCTAACAGCTCCAGATTCGTATTTATGGCTTCGGTTCTTTTTTAGGCTCGATGGACCTATCGAAGCTGTTTTTGGTAATGAATCCTCGGTTGCTCTGGCCTCGGTCATTTCTCCTTTCATTTCTTATGGAGTTCCGCCCAGACCCACTGCTTATTCTATCACCATTATATGGCTGATACCGATCCCTGTTTGGTCTTGGTTCGCGGTCGATATCTCTTTTGACTTTGTCGAGGGTTCTATTGGGATAGACAAACCCCGAAGGGGCCCCGAGCTAATCATCTTCGACTTTGATTTTCGATTGATACCAGTTTATGTCAGCCCATGTAATAGCCGGGTATTTTGTTAATTTCTGCTTTAGTTGCTGTGAAGCCATCGAGCTCCGAATATTAAGTCCCTAAGTGAAAGCTTGAACAGCTCAATCATCAGCGACCGGTGGCAGATCCGTCCGTTCCATTTGAAACCGGGACACGAACTCTCTAGGCATCTCGTTATCCTTTTTTTTGACTTTGAAAATGTCCGATTTCCTGGTCTCGACCTTGTTTGCACCTACGTGCACCTTTACGAAAGAATCTGCGAGTATAGCAAATGAGTCAATAGAATTAGGAGGTAAATTGTGATACCATATCATAGCTCCCTTTGACAGAGCCTCCCCAAATTTTTTCAATAGAACATACTCGATTTCATCGTCCTCCAGGTCGTTCCCTTTGATAGCACATGTATAACAGGTTACATGTTCAGTTGGATCAGTCGTTCCGTTATACTTGGGTATTTCGGGCATACAGAATTTCTTGGGGATTGGCTCCGGGGCCGCGCTTTGCCGAAAAGGTTTTTTCACGAACTTCCTGCAATTCAGAGCCTTCAATACCGGAGGTGCTCCTGGGATTTGGTATACCCTGGAAATTTAGGGTTCCACCTTTTTATCGTTGGTCTCGATCTTTTTCTCCCCTGATTCTAGTTGTTTTGTCAGCTCCTCCAGCATCATTATAATCTCAAGGTTAGTCCCCGATTCATGTTCATTCGACCTTTCTACGATCAATTTGTCCATGCGGGTAATTTCCCGGGATGGGTCTGGCTCATCCGTGTTCGGTGCACGACTTTGGTTTTGTAACTGAGCTATCGCCGCCTGTTAAGCTTGCAACATTTCGAAGATCACTGCTAGGCTGATCCCGTCCCCTTCAACGTTTTGGGTGTTTCGAGCTGCTGATCGGACTCCTTAATGAACGCTATTTTCGGGGTCGGTAGGCAGGTTCGTATCAACAGCAACATGCGAAGTAGCGTCAATCTGATATTCGGTCGAAATCTCATTGCCGGGTGCTATATCGTTATTTTGACCTTGGTGACCGGATTCGAAGACAACATGCAAAGGTGCCGATGGAGAGTTTGACATTTTTGTATTATAGCCTGGAATCAAAGACAATTCGAAGAGCAAGTGTGAAGCAGTGTGTGTTATGGAGATTTGTATCAAATAACCACTATTATCCTCAGCCCCACCGTGGGCGCCAAACTGTTAACCCACAAAATCGGATAACAATTGAATTTATACGCGGTTTTAAGGATACGTGATCTAGTTTGATACAAAAATGAGAAATCAAATTGAAACTATAATTAACGATAAAAATAAATACAAAACTCACAAGACGGGTGGCGTTAGCCTTGTATGTTGACTGTCCTCGGGTCAAGAAATGTTGTGATCGAGGTTGGAAAATAATAATGAGAGAATAATAACTAAAGAGATCAGTCTATTGCTATCTTTCGTGATGATATTCAAAGTGTCCTTACAAATAATTAGACCCCCCTTTATATAGTAGGGGAATCCTTCTTTGGGTACAACTATATATAAGGCAAATCTCCTAATTTGCTAATTAAGCGGTTCCATTGATTCGTGCCGAGATTCACGCCGCGATGCTCCACCTATTACGGATATTATGGCTTTCTGTTATTTAGGTTCGATGATCTTCCCTCGAGCATGTTCTGGGTTAGGGTCGATTCGAATCTCGGGCTCGATATTCTCGAGGACGGACATTCTGACCTCGTGTTCTGCTTCGATGAAACTCGGGGTCGATCTTCAACCCATCGCGTTGCGAGCCCGATCTATCGTGCAATAGTCGAGCCCGATTTCGACCATATACAGGTGAATAGTGGAATTTTTTATTTGACGTTATGGATGTCCGTTTGGGGTATTGAGCCTTGGAGTAGGTTCGTATCATGATTTGTGACTTGTGTGTAAAGTTTGGCGTCACTCTAGAATCCTTTGATATGATTCGGAAGCGTTCTTGGAAGTTTGGAATTTTTAAAGTTGGAAGAAAGGTTTCGATCGTCGATCGTAGTTTTAATGTTGTTTGGTGTAATTTGAGGCCTCGAGCAGGTTCGTATCATGTTTTGGGACTTGTTAGTGTAATTGGACGTGATCCTGGAGCCCTCGGGTGTGTTTCTGAATGGTTTCGAGTAATTTCCCCATGTTTTGCTGCTGTTGATGCTGGTTCTAGTGTCGTTCATCGCGAATGCGTGGTGGTTATCGCGTTCGCGAAGAAGGATTTTTGGGGGAGGTGGAAATTGCTCATCGCGCACGTGACACAGAGGTTGCGAACGCGGAGAAGAGCCTGAGGAACCTACGCGAACACGACAGGGAGGTCGCGAACGCGGAGAAGAATCGAGAGCTGGGCCTGGAGCCGTTTAGCCTTCGCGAACGCAACATGAAGGTCGCGAACGTGTAGAGCAAATTTGGAGGCAGTGAATTTTTGCCTTCGTGGTCGTGAAGGTACTTCCGCAATCGTGAAGAAGGACGGGCCTGGGCAAATTGTTTAAAATCGGGATTTTGCTCGTTCCACTCATTTCTCTCTTTGTTTTTTGGAGAGCTTCAAGGTGAGATTTTCATCATTTGTGGCAAGATAAGTTATTTCCACCTGTTGTAAGCTAAATACATGGATTCTATAAGGATTTAAACATGAAAATTAGTAGAAATTGTGGGATTTTGGTAGAAAACCTAGAATTTAGTATTTTTGGATTGTGGCCACGAGATTGGACATGGAATTTTAAATAAATGATATATTTTAGTTCATAATGTTACGGGTAAAGTTTATCTTCAAAAATTTTCGAAATCCGGACACGTGGGGTCGAGGGTTGACTTTATTGACTTTTCGAGCGGAGTTGGAAATTGTTATAAATTGAATAATTATGGGTTTTAGAGTGTTTTTTTATTGGTTTGAACATTGTTTGTCTAGTATTGGATTGACGAGCATTAGTTGGAGGCGTTAGAGAGATTTTGGAGCCGGTTATGGAACTTCGGAGCGAGGTGACTCTCCATTCTAACATTGTGAGGGGGAAACTACCCCTGGGTGCTCCTCTAACAAATTTCTCCAGCTCTATGCATTTTCATCAAATGTTTTTCCTTAAAAAATTTTAACTCCCACGTTTCCTCGTGAGTGGGATCAATGACCCGTTAATACAACTTACTCTAATGTGATCAGGTGGTTCGCCACGGCAGGATTATGTACAACACTCTTATGGAAGCAGGCCTTTTGCCTCGGCAGTATAATAGATGCATCTGTTGTTCGTGCTGTTCTACCCTCGGCAGTGCACACATTATAATGTTATCAGGCCGTTCACTGCGGCATTTCAATAAAACTCTCTTGTGGATCGGGTCGTTCGCCTCGGCTTCGTCGTGCATAATATTTGGCAAGGAACCAGCGTATCCGTGTGTTTTTCCTGACTTAAGTTGTGACGACCTATCTAGTGAGGCCCATTATATACTCCGGCATAGGAGGTAACTGCCAGTTGAGAGATTGAGTTTACTGTTCTGAGGAGGATTGCACCTCGTGTTTATTTGCTTTATATTGTTTATTTACTCTTCCTCATACTTGTTTACTTCGTACTGTTCATGATTTAGTGGACCACTAGTATGTGTCGATGTCGACCCCTTGTCACTACTTCTCTGGGGTTAGGCTACATACTTATTGGGTATGCGTTGATTTACGTACTCGTACTACACTTCTGCTCTTTTTTCTTGCAGGTTTACATTTCTACTGGTCTTTTGGGCGTAGAGGCACAACTATTGGGGGGACTTTATGGTGAGCTGCAACCTATATTACGATGCGCATCATATAGAGTCTCCATCAGCGTTATTTATATTCTCGTGTCAAACTTGTATTCCAGACAGATGTTGCATTTTATTATATTTCCTAGTTGATGCTCAAGCGCTTATGACATCGGGTTTTGGAGTTCCTATTGGATGTTTAGTATGGTAGTTTACATAGTTATCATCAATTCACCCTATAAATTCTATTTCATACTATTTAATTAATGGAAATTGTGATTTCAAAAGTAATAGAATGAGTAACTAAGTTTATCAATCAACACTGGCTTGCCTGAAGGCGGCGTTTGGCGCCATCACGACCCATATGGAATTTATGTCGTGACAGATAATTTTTTTGATTACATTTTGGCCATCAATGTTTTCAGTTTTATCCTTGTTTTATATTCTCGTGTTGAAAAATAAGTTTACCTTTTTGTTTGATTTTTGGTGTCAATGCTTTAATTGGTTTTTTGCAATGTATACGTTTACTGAGAATTTCATTCGATCTAATTATATCGAAAAGTTTGACAAGTAGGGCGTTATTTTAGCTTAAGTTTGTGATCTCAAAATATTTTGAAATTACTTCTGAATTTTCTGGTTATTTTTACTTAATTTCAGTTGTACAACCACTTTGAGGTCTAGCATGTCGTTCAACAGTTTGAGGCCTTTGATGGTTTCACTTTATGTTTTATGACTCGTACGCGTAGTCGGAATCGAATTTCGGGAAGTTCAGAGTTTATTCGGTTGGAAAATTGTAATTTTGGAAGCATTAAGTTGGAAGAATTGACTAAGGTCTGACTTTCAAGTAAACAACCTTGGAATCGGGATTTGAAGGTTCCAATAGGTTGGTATGATGATTTGTGACTTGTGCGTAATGTTTGGCATCATTTTGGAATGTTTTGATATGTTTCGAACGCATTCGTCGAACTTTGGAAGATTAAGAGTTGAAAGAAAGATTTCGATCATCGATTCATAGTTTTGACGTTGTTTGGTATGATGTGAGGCCTCGAGTAGGTTCATATCATGTTTTGGAACTTGTTGGTGTGATTGGACGGGGTCCCATGGGCCCCGGATGTATTTCGGGATGATTTCGAATCATTTCCCCATGTTTTGCTGCTGCTAATGCTGGTTCTGTTGTTCATCACAAACGCGTGGTGCTTACCGTGTTCGCGCAGAAGCATTATTGCGGCAGGTGGAAATATGGAGAAGGATCGAGAGCTGGGCCTGGAGCCATTTAGCCAACTCAAATGCGAAGGGCGGGTGTCAGTAGGCCTCGCAAACGTGACATGGAGGTCGCAAACGCGTAGAGTAAATTTAGAGGCAGTGACTTTTTGCCTTCGCGAAAGTGAAGGTGCTCTCGCAATTGCGAAGAAGGACGGGCCTGGGCAGATTGTTTAAAATCAGGATTTTCCTAATTTCACTCATTTCTCTCTTGGTTTGGGCGATTTATGGAGAGCTTCAAAGGGATACTTTCATCATCTATAGCAAGGTATGTTATTCCCACCTATTGTGTATTAACTACATGTGTTCTATTAGGATTTAAACATGAAAGAATTAGTAGATATTGTGAGATTTTTGTAGAAAACCTAGAATTTGGTATTTTTGGATTTTTACCATGAAATTGGACATGGAACTTGAAACAAATCATATATTTGAGTTCGTGGATCAAGGGTAAATTTTTTCTTACGAAATATTTGGAATCCTGGCACGTGGGATTGAGGGTTGACTTTATTGACTTTTCGAACGGAGTTTCAAATTGTTATAAATTGATTAATTATAGGAATTTGAGTATATTTTGATTGAATTGCACATTTTTTTGGCTAGTTTCAGATCATTTGGCTTTGAATTGAAGAGTTACGAGAGGCATTGGAGCCGGTTATGGATCTTCGAAGCGAGGTAAGTCTCATGTCTAACCTTGTGAGGGGAAAACATCCCTCGCATGTGGGATAATTGTATTGTGTTGCCATTTGTGGGCGCTACATTTGCACGAGGCGACGAGAGTCCATGCGTGGCTAAAGCATGTTTATGTCCGGGTAGACTTATGATTTATTTTGTCGTGTAACATTTGAATTATTTGAACTTATTCTGATGGCTTAATTAATTGAACTTATTATCCTTGTTTTATATTCTTGAGTTGAAAAATAAGTTATCTTTTTGTTTGATATTGGGTGTCAAAGCTTTAATTGGTTTTTTCAATGTATACTTTTACTGATATTTTCATTCGATCTAATTATACCGAAAAGTTTGACGAGTAGGGCGTTATTTAGCTTGTGTTTGTGATTTCAAAATATTTTGAAATAGATTCTGAATTTGGTGGTTATTTTGACTTAATTTCAGTTGTACGACCACATTGCGCTCTAGCGTGTCGCTCGACAGTTTGAGGCCTTGGATGGATTCACTTTATGTTTTATGAGATGTACGCATAGTCGAAATTGAATATCGGGAAGTTCAGAGTTGATTCGGATGGTAAATTCTCATTTCGGAAGCTTAAAGCTGGAAGAAATGACTAAGGTTTGTCTTTTAAATAAACATCCTCGGAATCGGGATTTTAAGGTTCAATAGGTTCGTATGATGGTTTGTGACTTGTGCATAATGTTTGGCATCATTTCACAATGTTTTGATATGATTTCGACGCGTTCGTCGATGTTATGAAGTTTGAAGGTTGAAAAAAGGTTTCGATCATCGATTCATAGTTTTGATTTTGTTTAGTCTGATTTGAGGCCTCGAGCAGGTTCGTATCATGTTTTTGGACTTGTAGGGGTGATTGGACAGTGTCCCAGGGCCTCGGGAGTGTTTCGGGTCATTTCCCCATGTTTTGCTATTGCTGATGCTGGTTCTGGTGTCGTTCATGGCAAACGCGTGGTGATTACCGTGTTCGGGTGGAAGCATTTTTGGGGTAGGTGGAAATAGCTCATCTCGAAAGCGACACAGAGGTCGTGAACGTTAAGAAGAGCCTGAGGAACCTACGCGAACGTGACAGGGAGGTCGCAAATGTTGAGAAGGATCGAGAGCTGGGCCTGGAGCCATTTAGCCAACTCGAATGCGAAGGGCGGGTGTCAGTAGGGCCTCGCGAACGTGACATGGAGGTCGCGAATGCGTATAGTAAATTTGGAGGCAGTGACCTTTTGCCTTCGCGAATGCGAAGGTGCTTCGCGAGACGGGCCTGGGTAGATTGTTTAAAATCGGGATTTTCCTCATTTCACTCATTTCTCTCTTGGTTTTGGCGATTTATGGAGGGCTTCAAGGGGATAATTTTAACGTCTATGGCAGGATATGTTTTTCCTACCTATTGTAATATTAACTACATGGATTCTATAAGGATTTAAACATGAAAGAATTAGTAGAAATTGTGAGATTTAGGTAGAAAAACTAGAATTTGGTATTTTTGGATTTCAACCACGAAATTGGACATAGAAGTTGAAATATATCATATATTTGAGTTCGTGGCATCATGGGTATAGCTTATTTTAGGAAATTTTCGGAATCGTGGCACGTAGGCTTGAGTGTTGACTTTGTTGACTTTTCGAGCGGAGTTTGGAATTGTTATAAATTGATTAATTAGAAGCATTGGAGTATTTTTTTTTAATTGAATTGCACATTGTTTTGGCTAGTTTCGGATAATTTGGCTTTGAATTGAAGAGTTACGAGAGGCATTGGAACTGGTTATGGATCTTCGAAGAGAGGTAAGTCTCCTGTCTAACCTTGTGAGTGGAAAATTACCCCCCCCCCCAAGGTGATGTAATTGTTATGTGCTGCTAGTTGTGGGCGCTACGTACGTAGGAGGCGACGCGAGTCCATACGTGGCTAAAGCATGTTTATGTCTGGGTAGACTTATGATCTTACCATGTAATATTTGAATTATTTGAACTTATTCGGATGGCTTAATTAATTTAACATATTATCCTTGTTTTATATTCTTGAGTTGAAAAATAAGTTATCTTTTTGTTTGATTTTGGGTGTCAAACAAAATCAAACCTCACTTCATGTTTTATGACATGTACGCGCAGCCGGAAATGAATTTCGGGAAATTCAGAGTCGATTCGAATGGAAAATTCTAATTTCGAAAGCTTTAAGTAATCTAAATTGACTAAGGTTTGACTTTTTAGTAATCGACCTCGGAATCGTGATTTGAAGGTTCCAATAGGTTCGTATGATTATTTGTGTGTTGTGTGTAAAGTTTGGCCCCATTCCGGAATACTTTGATATAATTTGGATGCGTTCGTCAAAATTTAGAAGATTGAAAGTTGAAAGAAAGGTTCCGATCATCTGTTAGTAGTTTTGCTGTAATTTGGTGTGATTTCAGGCCACGAGCTGGTTCATATCATGTTTTAGGACATGTTGGTGTGATTGGACGGGGTCCCAAGGGCCTTGGGTGTGTTTCAGGTCATTTCCCCATGTTTTGCTGTTGTTGATGCTGGTTCTTGTGTCGTCCATCGCAAATGCGTGGTGATTCCAAGGTTAGCGCAGAAGTATTTTTGGGGCAGGTGGAAGTTGCTCATCTCGAACGCGACACAGAGGTCACGAACGTGGAGAAGAGCCTGAGGAACCTAAGTGAACGTGACAGGGAGTTCGTGAACGCGGAGAAGGAATGAGAGCTGGGACGTGAGTCGATTAGCCTATGCGAACGCAAAGGACGGGGGTCAGTAGGCCTCGCGAACATGACATGAAGGTCGCAAATACATAGAACATATTTTGAGGCAGTAACTTTTTACTTTCACAATCGCGAAGGTGCTCCCACGATCGCGAAGAAGGACGGGCCTGGGCAGATTGTTTAAAATCAGGATTTTCCTCATTTCACTCATTTCTCTCTTGGTTTGCGCGATTTATGGAGAGCATCAAGGGGATATTTTATCATCTATGGCAAGGTAAGCTATTCCCACCTATTGTAAATTAACTACATGGATTCTGTAAGGATTTAAACATGAAAAAATTAGTAAAAATTGTGAGATTTTGGCAGAAAACCTAGAATTTTATATTTTTTTTATTTTGACCACGAAGTTGGACATGGAGCTTGAAATAAATCATATATTTGAGTTCGTGGCGTCATGGACAAAGATTATCTTCGAAAACTTTCGGAATCCAGGCAGGTGGGCTTGAGGGTTGACTTTATTGACTTTTCGAGCGGAGTTGGGAATTGTTATAAATAGATTAATTATAAGCATTTGAGTATATTTTGATTGAATTGCACATGTTTTTGGCTAGTTTCGGATCGTTTTGCATTGAACTGAAGAGTCAAGAGAGGCATTGGAGCCGGTTATGGAACTTGAGAGCGACGTAAGTCTCTTATCTAACCTTGTGAGGGGAAAACTACCCCTTAGGTGATGTAATAGTTATGTGCTGCTAGTTGTGGGCGCCACGTACGAACGAGGCGACGAGAGTTCGTGCGTGGCTAAAGAATGTTTATGTCCGGGTAGACATACCATTTTATCATGTAAAATTTGAATTATTTGAAGTTTTTCTGCTACCCTAATTAATTGAACTTATTATCCTTGTTTTATATTCTTGATTTGAAAAATAAGTTATCTTCTTGTTTTATTTTGCGTGTCAAAGCTTTAATCGATTTTTGCAATATGTACGTTTACTGAGATTTGCATTCAATATAATTATACCAAAACGTTTGACACGTAGCACGTTTTTTAGCTTGAGTTTGTGATTTCAAAATATTTTGAAATTGATTATGAATTTGGTGGTTATTTGACTTAATTATAGTTGTACAACCACTTTGAGCTCTAGCGAGTCACTCGGCGGTTTGAGACCTTGGATGGTTTCACTTAATGCTTTATGACTTGTACGTGTAGTCGGAATCGAATTTCGGGAAGTTCAGAGTTGATTCGGTTGGAAAATTCTAATTTTAGAAGCATTAATAAGAAGAATTGATTAACGTTTGAATTTTTAGTAAACAAGCTCGGAATCGGGATTTGAAGGTTCCAATAGGTTCGTATGATTATTTTTGACTTGCGCGTATAATTTGGCATCATTTCGCAATGTAATGATATGATTCCGACGCGTTCGTCGATGTTTGGAAGTTTGAAAGTTGAAAAAAAGGTTTCGATCGTCGATTCGTAGTTTTGATGTTATTTGGTGTGATTTGAGCCTCGAGCGGGTTCATATCATGTTTTGAGACTGGTTGGTGTGATTGGACAGTGTCCTAGGGACCTCGGGTGTGTTTCGGATCATCTCCCCGTGTTTTGCTACTGCCGATGCTGGTTCTAGTGTCGTTCAAGGAAAATGCGTGGTGATTACCGTGTTCGCGCGGAAACATTTTTGGGGCAGGTGGAAATTGCTCATCGTGAATGCGACACAGAGGTCGTGAACGTGGAGAAGAGCCTGAGGAAACTAAGCGTACATGACAGGGAGGTCGCGAACGCGGAGAATGATCGAGAGCCGGGCCTGCAGCCGTTTTGCCCACGAGAACGTGAAGGGTGGCAGTCAGTAGGCCTCGCGAACGTGACATGGAGGTCATGAACGAGTAGAGTAAATTTGGAAGCAGTGTCTTTTTGCCTTCGCGAAAGCGAAGGTGCTCTCGGGATCGTGAAGAAGGACGGGCCTGGGCATATTTTTTAAAATCGGGATTTTCCTCATTTCGCTCATTTCTCTCTTGGTTTGGGTGATTTATGGAGAGCTTCAACAGGATATTTTCATCATCTATGGCAGGGTATGTTATTCCCACCTATTGTATGTTAACTACATGAATTTTATAAGGATTAAAACATGAAAGAATTAGTTGAAATTGTGAGATTTTTGTAGAAAACCCATAATTTGGTATTTTCGGATTTTCACCACGAATTTGGACATCAAAATTAAAATAAATCATATATTTGAGTTTGTGGCGTCATGGGTAAAGTTTATGAAGGAAGTTTTCGGAATCCTAGCACGTGGGCTTGAGGGTTGACTTAATTGACTTTTCAAGCGGAGTTTGGAATTGTTATAAATTGATTAATTACAAGCATTGGAGTATATTTTTATTGAATCACACATTTTTTTGGCTAGTTTCGGATCATTCGGCTTTGAATTGAAGAGTTAAGAGAGGCATTGGAGCCGGTTATAGATCTTCGAAGCGATGTAAGTCTCCTGTCTAACCTTATGAGGGGAAATGTACCCCGCAAGGTGATGTAATTGTTATGTGCTGCTAGTTGTGGGTACTACGTACGCACGAGGCGACGAGACTCAGTATGTGGATAAAGCATGTTTATTTCCGGGTAGATTTATGATTTTATCATGTAATATTTTGAATTATTTGAACTTATTCTGATGGCTTAATTAATTGAACATATTATCCTTGTTTTATATTCTTGAGTTTAACAATTAGTTATCTATTTGTTTGGTTTTGGGTGTCAAAGCTTTAATCGGTTTTTGCAATGTATACGTTTACTAAGATTTTCATTCGATCTAATTGTACCGAAAAGTTTGACAAGGCGTTAATTTTTCTTGAGTTTGTGATTTCAAAATATTTAGATACTGCTTCTGAATTTGGTGGTTATTTTGACTTAATTTCAGTTATATAACCACTTCGAGCTCTAGCGTGAAGCTTGGCGGTTTGAGCGTTGGATGGCTTCATTTCATGTTTTATGACTTGTATACACAGTCGGAAATGAATTTCGGGAAGTTCAGAGTCGATTCGGATGGAAAACTCTAATTTCGAAAGCTTTAAGTAATCTGAATTGACTAAGGTTTGACTTTTTAGCATTCGACCTCGGAATCGGGATTTGAAGGTTCCAATAGGTTCGTATGATTATTTGTGTGTTGTGTGTAAAGTTTGGCCCTATTCCGGAATACTTTGATATAATTTGGACGCATTCATCAAAATTTAGAACTTTGAAAGTTGAAAGAAAGCTTTCGATCACCTGTTCGTAGTTTTGATGTAATTTGGTGTGATTTTAGGCCTCAAGCTGGTTCGTATCATGTTTTAGGACATGTTGGTGTGATTGGACGGGGTCCCAAGGGCCTTGGGTGTGTTTCAGGTCATTACCCCATGTTTTGCTATTGTTGATGCTGGTTCTGGTGTCGTTCATCGCAAACATGTGGTGATTCCAAGGTTAGCGCAGAAGTATTTTTAGGGCAGGTGGAAGTTGCTCATCTCGAATGCGACACAGAGGTCGCGAACGTGGAGAAGAGCCTGAGGAACCTAAGCGAACGTGACAGGGAGGTCGCGAACGCGGAGAAGGAATGAGAGCTGGGACGTGAGTCGATTAGCCTACGCGAACGCAAAGGGCGGGGGTCAGTAGGCCTCACGAACGTAACATGAAGGTCGCAAATGTGTAGAGTAAATTTTGAGGCAGTGACTTTTTACCTTCAATCGCGAAGGTGCTCCCACGATCGCGAAGAAGGACGGGCCTGGGC
The DNA here is from genome assembly GCA_002018475.1 of Nicotiana obtusifolia. Lineage (NCBI taxonomy): Eukaryota > Viridiplantae > Streptophyta > Magnoliopsida > Solanales > Solanaceae > Nicotiana > Nicotiana obtusifolia. The sequence continues at coordinate 55,599 of MCJB01049486.1, read as the reverse complement.
AGATGGGTTAAAATCAGGATTTTCCTCATTTCACTCATTTCTCTCTGGTTTGCGCGATTTATGGAGAGCATCAAGGGGATATTTTATCATCTATGGCAAGGTAAGCTATTCCCACCTATTGTAAATTAAATACATGGATTCTGTAAGGATTTAAACATGAAAAAATTAGTAAAAATTGTGAGATTTTGGCAGAAAACCTAGAATTTGATATTTTTTTATTTTGACCACGAAGTTGGACATGGAGCTTGAAATAAATCATATATTTGAGTTCGTGGCGTCATGGACAAAGATTATCTTCGAAAACTTTCGGAATCCAGGCACGTGGGCTTGAGGGTTGATTTTATTGACTTTTCGGGCGGAGTTGGGAATTGTTATAAATAGATTAATTATAAGAATTTGAGTATATTTTGATTGAATTGCACATGTTTTTGGCTAGTTTCGGATCGTTTTGCATTGAACTGAAGAGTCAAGAGAGGCATTGGAGCCGGTTATGGAACTTGAGAGCGACGTAAGTCTCTTATCTAACCTTGTGAGGGGAAAACTACCCCTTAGGTGATGTAATAGTTATGTGCTGCTAGTTGTGGGCGCCACGTACGAACGAGGCGACGAGAGTTCGTGCGTGGCTAAAGAATGTTTATGTCCGGGTAGACATACCATTTTATCATGTAAAATTTGAATTATTTGAAGTTTTTTTGCTACCCTAATTAATTTAACTTATTATCCTTGTTTTATATTCTTGATTTGAAAAATAAGTTATCTTCTTGTTTTATTTTGCGTGTCAAAGCTTTAATCGGTTTTTGCAATATGTACGTTTACTGAGATTTGCATTCAATATAATTATACCAAAACGTTTGACACGTAGCACGTTTTTTAGCTTGAGTTTGTAATTTCAAAATATTTTGAAATTGATTCTGAATTTGGTGGTTATTTTGACTTAATTATAGTTGTACAACCACTTTGAGCTCTAGCGCGTCGCTCGGCGGTTTGAGACCTTGGATGGCTTCACTTAATTCTTTATGACTTGTACGTGTAGTCGGAATCGAATTTCGGGAAGTTCAGAGTTGATTCAGTTGGAAAATTCTAATTTTAGAAGCATTAATTAGAAGAATTGATTAACGTTTGACTTTTTAGTAAACAAGCTCGGAATCGGGATTTGAAGGTTCCAATAGGTTCGTATGATTATTTTTGACTTGCGCATATAATTTGGCGTCATTTCGCAATGTAATGACATGATTCCGACGTGTTCGTCGATGTTTGGATGTTTGAAAGTTGAAAAAAAGGTTTCGATCGTCGATTCGTAGTTTTGATGTTGTTTGGTGTGATTTGAGCCTCGAGCAAGTTCATATCATGTTTTGAGACTTGTTGGTGTGATTAGACAGTGTACTAGGGACCTTGGGTGTGTTTCGTGTCATCTCCCCGTCTTTTGCTACTGCCGATGCTGGTTCTAGTGTCGTTCATGGAAAACGCGTGGTGATTAGAGCGTTCGCGCTGGAAACATTTTTGGGGCAGGCAGAAATTTCTCATCGTGAATGCGACACAGAGGTCGTGAACGTGGAGAAGAGCCTGAGGAAACTAAGCGAACATGACAGGGAGGTCGCGAACGCGGAGAAGGATCGAGAGCTGGGCCTGCAGCCGTTTTGCCTATGAGAACGTGAAGGGTGGCGGTCAGTAGGCCTCGCGAACGTGACATGGAGGTCACGAGCGAGTAGAGTAAATTTGGAAGCAGTGTCATTTTGCCTTCGCGAAAGCGAAGGTGCTCTCGGGATCGTGAAGAAGGACGGACCTGGGCAGATTGTTTAAAATCGGGATTTTCCTCATTTCACTCATTTCTCTCTTGGTTTGGACAACTTATGGAGAGCTTCAAGGGGATATTTTCATCATCTATGGCAGGGTATGTTATTCCCACCTATTGTATGTTAACTACATGGATTTTATTAGGATTAAAACATGAAAGAATTAGTAGAAATTGTGTGATTTTTGTAGAAAATCCATAATTTGGTATTTTCGGATTTTTACCACGAATTTATTCATCGAAATTGAAATAAATCATATATTTGAGTTCGTGGCGTCATGGGTAAAGTTTATGTTAGGAAGTTTTCGGAATCCTGGCACGTGGGTTTGAGGGTTGACTTAATTGACTTTTCAAGCGGAGTTTGGAATTGTTATAAATTGATTAATTACAAGCATTGGAGTATATTTTTATTGAACCGCACTTTTTTTGGCTAGTTTAGGATCATTCGGCTTTGAATTGAAGAGTTAAGAGAGGCATTGGAGCTGGTTATGGATCTTCGAAGCGATGTAAGTCTCCTGTCTAACCTTGTGAGGGGAAAATTACCCCCCAAGGTGATGTAATTTTTATGTGCAGCTAGTTGTCGGCACTACGTACGCACGAAGCGACGAGACTCAGTATGTGGATAAAGCATGTTTATTTCCGGGTAGACTTATGATTTTATCTTGTAATATTTTGAATTATTTGAACTTATTCTGATGGCTTAATTAATTGAACTTATTATCCTTGTTTTATATTCTTGAGTTGAAAAATAAGTTATCTTTTTGTTTGATTTTGGGTGTCAAAGCTTTAATCAGTTTTTGTAATTAATACGTTTACTAAGATTTTCATTCAATCTAATTGTACCGAAAAGTTTGACAAGTAGGGCGTTATTTAGCTTTAGTTTGTGATTTCAAAATATTTTGAAATTGCTTTTGAATTTGGTGGTTGTTTTGACTTAATTTCAGTTACACAACCACTTTGAGCTCTAGCGCGTCGCTCAGCGGTTTGAGGCCTCGGATGGCTTCACTTCATGTTTTATGACTTTTACGCGTAGTCGGAACTGAACTTCAGAAAGTTCATAGTATTCGGATGGAAAATTCTAATTTCAAAAGGTTTATGTAATAAGAATTGACAAATGTTTTACTTTTTAGTAAACGACCTCCGAATAAGGATTTGAAGGTTCCAATAGGTTCGTATGATTATTTGTGACTTGTGCGTTAAGTTTGGCGTCATTTTGCAATGTTTTGATATAATTTGGACGCGTCCGTCAAAGATTAGAAGTTTGAAAGTTGAAAGAAAGCTTTCGATAGTCTATTCATAGTTTTGTTATTGTTTGGTGTGATTTGAGGTCTCGAACAGGTTCGTACTATATTTTGGGACTTGTTGGTGTGATTGGACAGGGTCCTAGGGGCCTCGGTTGATTTCCCCAAGTTTTGCTGCTGCTGATGCTGGTTCTAGTGTCGTTCGTCGCAATCGCTTAGTGATTACTGCATTCGCGCAGAAGCATTTTTGGGGAAGGTGGAAGTTGCTCATTGCGAACGCGGCACAGAGGTCGCGAATGCGGAGAAGAGCCTGCGGTACTTACGCGAACGTGATAGGGAGGTCGCAAACGTGGAAGCGGATCGAGTGCTGGGACTAGAACCGTTTAGCCTACGCGAACTCGAAGGGCGGGGGTCAGTAGGCCTCGCGAACGTGACATGGGGAGGTCGCGACCGAGTAGAGAAAATTTGGAGGCAGTGACTTTTTGCATTCGCAAAAGTGAAGGTGCTCCCGCGATCGCGAAGAAGGACGGGCCTGGGCAGATTGTTTAAAATCGGGATTTTCCTCATTTCAATCATTTTTCTGTGTTTGCGCGATTTATGGAGAGCATCAAGGGGATATTTTATCATCTATGGCAAGGTAAGCTATTCCCACCTATTGTATATTAATTACATGGATTCTATAAGGATTTAAACATGAAAGAATTACTAGAAATTGTGAGATTTTGGTAGAAAACCTAAAATTTGGTATTTTTTGATTTTGACCATGAAATTGGACATGGAAGTTGAAATAAATCATATATTTAAATTTGTGGCATCATGGGTAAAGATTATCTTGGAAAATTTTCGGAATCCGAGCACGTGGGCTTGAGGGTTGACTTTATAGACTTTTCGAGCGGAGTTGGGAATTCTTATAAATACATTAATTATAAGCATTTGAGTATATTTTGATTGAATTGCACATGTTTTTGGCAAGTTTCGGATCGTTTGGCTTCAAAATGAAGAGTTAAGAGAGGTATTGGAGTCGGTTATGGAAGTCCGGAGTAAGGTAAGTCTCCTGTCTAACCTTGTGAAGGAAAAATTACCTTCCAAGGTGATGTAATTGTTATGTGCTGCTAGTTATGGGGCTACATACGCAAGAGGCAACGAGAGTCCGTACGTGGCAAAAGCATGTTTAAGTCCGGGTATACTTATGAATTTATCATGTAATAGTTGAATTATTTGAACTTATTCTGATGGCTTAATTAATTGAACATATTATCCTTGATTTATATTCTTGAGTTGAAAAATAAGTTACCTTTTTGTTTGATTTTGGGTGTCAAAGATTTAATCGGTTTTTGCAATGTATAAGTTTACTGAGATTTTAACTAGATCTAATTATACCAAAAAGTTTGACAAGGCGTTAATTTTGCTTGAGTTTGTGATTTCAAAATATTTTTAAATTGCTTCTGAATTTTGTGGTCATTTTGACTTAATTTCAGTTACCCAACCACTTCGAGCTCTAGCGCGAAGCTTGGCAGTTTGAGGCTTCGGATGGTTTCACTTCATGTTTTATTACTTGTACGTGTAGTCGGAATTGAATTTCGGGAAGTTCAGAGTTGATTCGGATGGAAAATTCTTCTTTCAAAAGCTTTAAGTAATAAGAATTGACTAAGGTTTGACTTCAGTAATCAACCTCGGAATCGGGATTTGAAGGTTCCAATAGGTTCGTATGATTATTTGTGTGTTGTGCGTAAATTTTGGCCCTATTCCAGAATACTTTGATACAATTTTGACGCGTTCATCAAAATTTAGAAGTTTGAAAGTTGAAAGAAAGGTTTTGATTGTCTGTTCATAGTTTTGATGTTGTTTGGTGTTATTTGAGGCCTCGAGCTGGTTTGTATCATGTTTTGGGACTTGTTGGTGTGATTGGACGGGATCCCAAGGGCCTTGGGTGTGTTTCAGGTCATTTCCCCATGTTTTGCTGCTGTTAATGTTGATTCTGGTGTCGTTCATCACAAACGCATGGCGAGTACCGCGTTCGCGCAGAAGCATTTTTGGGGAAGGCGGAAATTGCTCGACGAGAACGTGACACAAGGGTCGCAAATGTGGAGAAGAGCCTGAGGAACCTAAGCGAACATGACAGGGAGGTCGCAAATGCAGAGAAGGATCGAGAGCTGGGACGGGAGCAGTTCAACCTACGCGAACGCGAAGGGTGTGGGTCAGTAGGCCTCGCGAACGTGACATAGAGGTCGCAAACGTGCAGAGTAAATTTTGAGGCAGTGACGTTTTACCTTCGCAATCGCGAAGGTGCTCCCGCAATCGCAAAGAAGGACGGGCCTAGGCAGATTGTTTAAAATCGGGATTTTCCTTATTTCCCTCATTTATCTCTTGGTTTGCGCAGTTTATGGAGAGCATCAAGGGGATATTTTATCATCTATGGCAAGGTAAGCTATTCCCACCTATTGTAAATTAACTACATGGATTCTATAAGGATTTAAACATGAAAACATTAGTAGAAATTATGAGATTTTGGCAGAAAACCTCGAATTTGATATTTTTGGATTTTGACCACGAAATTGGACATGGAACTTGAAATAAATCATATATTTGAGTTCGTGGCGTCATGGGCAAAGATTATCTACGAAAAGTTTCGGAATCCGGGCACCTGTGCTTGAGGGTTGACTTCATTTACATTTCGAGCGGAGTTAGGAATTGTTATAAATTGATTAGTTAAAAGCATTGGGGCATATTTTGATTGAATTGCACATTTTTTTGGCTATTTTCGGATCGTTCTGCATTGAACTGAAGAGTTAAGAGAGACATTTGAGCCGGTTATGGAACTTCGGAGCGAGGTAAGTCTCCTGTCTAACCTTGTGAGGGAAAAACTACCCCCTAGATGATGTAATTGTTATGTGCTACTAGTTGTGGGTGCTACGTACGCATGAGGCGACGAGAGTTCGTACGTGGCTAAAGAATGTTTATGTCCGGGTAGACATATGGTTTTATCATGTAATATTTGAACTTATTATCCTTGTTTTATATTCTTGAGTTGAAAAATAAGTTATGTTTTTGTTTGATTTTGGGTGTCAGAGCTTTAATCAGTTTTTGCAATGTATACGTTTACTGAGATTTTCATTCGATATAATTATACCGAAAAGTTTGACACGTAGCACGTTATTTAGCTTGAGTTTGTGATTTCAAATTATTTTGAAATTGATTATGAATTTGGTTGTTATTTTGACTTACTTTCAGTTGTACAATCACTTTAAGCTCTAACGCATCGCTCGACGGTTTGAGGCCTTGGATGGCTTCACTTAATATTTTATGACTTGTACGTGTAGTCGGAATCAAATATCGGGAAGTTCAGAGTTGAATCGGATGGAAAATTCTAATTTTGGAAGCATTAATTAGAAGACTTTATTAACGTTTGACTTTTTAGTAAAGGACCTCGGAATCGGGATTTGAAGGTTCCAATAGGTTTGTATGAAATGATATGATTCGGACGCGTTCGTTGAAGATTGGAAGTTTGAAAGTTGAAATAGTGGTTTCGACCGTCGATTTGTAGTTTTGATGTTGATTTGTGTGTTTTGACGCCTTGAGCAAATTTGTATCATGTTTTCGGTCTTGTTAGTGTGATTGGAAGAGGTTCGAGGGGCCTCGAGTGTGTTTTGGGATGGTTTCGAGTCATTTCCCCATGTTTTGCTGCTGCTGATGCTGGTCCGTGTGTCGTTCATCACAAACGCGTGGTGGTTATCGCGTTCGCGTAGACCCATTTCTGTGGTAGGTTCACTTTTTGTCTTCGTGATCGCGAAGGTGCTCCCACGATCGCGAAGAAGGACAGGCCTGGGCGATTTATATAGAGCTTCAGGGTGATATTTTCATCATCTATGGCAAGATAATTTAATCCCACCTATTGTAAGTTAACTACATGGATTCTATAAGGATATAAACATGAAAATTAGTAGAAATTGTGAGATTTTAGTAGAACTGGTATTTTTTATTTTGACCGTGAAAATTGACATGGAATTTGAAATAAATCATATATTTGAGTTCGTGGCGTCATGGGTAAATTTTATCTTCGTATACTTTCGGAATACGGGCAGGTAGGCACGAGTGTTGACTCTATTGACTTCTCGAGCGGAGTTGGGAGAGTTAAGAGAGGCGTTGGATTTGATTGTGTAACTTCGGAGCGAGGTAAGTCTTCTCTCTAACCTTGTGAGTGGAAAACTACCCCCCCCCCAGGTGATGTCGATGTTATGTCCTGCTAGTTGTGGGCGCTACGTACGCACGAGGTGACGAGAGTCCGTACGTGGTTAAAGCATGTTTATGTCTGGGTAGACTTATTATTTTATCATGTAATATTTGTATTATTTGAACTTATTCTGTTGGCTTGTTTAATTTAACTTATTACTGAAATTGAGTTAGAAATATATGTATATATTAGGTCGAGCCTTATCACCTTGAGTTGTTGGCATGTTATTTTAAAAACGGTAAAGGTTATATCCATATTGTGCTCATATACTGTATTGTAAACACGTGTATCGTAATTCAGTAATTTCCTTCCTTTCTTGTGAAGCGGGCCGAACGCCTCAGCAGTATAATAGATGCATCTACGGTTCGTGCTGCTCGACCCTCGGCAGTGTACACATTATTCTGGATCGGGCCAAACGACCTCGGCATATTTTTCATTGGCAATCCGATTATTCACGAGATTATCCTTCCACTGATGCCTCGCATTTTATATGGTACTTCTCATTCGTTTGTTTCTGGTACTTGATACATCTGAGTTGTTGAGGAAGCATAAAGCATAAAGCGTTCGGCCGGCTTTATGACGGATATATCTGATAAGTTCAGATACGAAGCATAAAGCTATATACGTATTTGGCGGCTAGCCGGGTCGTCACAACGAAGCATCTGAGTTCTGGAGTTAGTATTTTGGCGATTTCCGGTTGTTAGGCGAGATTTTGATCCGAGGGTCGGAATGAAATTCCAAAAGTTGCTATAGCTTCGTATGGTGATTTCGGACTTAGGCATATGTCCGGAATTGAAATTGGAAGTCCGTAGGACAATTCAACGCATTTTGGCGAATGTTGGAAAATAGAAGATTTTTGGAAAGTTTGACCGAGGAGTTGACTTTTTGATATCGGGGTCGGAATCCAGTTCTGAAAATCTTCATAGGTCCGTTATGTCATTTATGACTTGTGTGCAAAACTTGAGTTCAATCGGACACGATTTGATAGGTTTCGGCATCGAATGTAGAAGTTGGAATTTGTTAGTTTCATTAGGCTTGAATTGGGGTATGATTCGTGTATTTAGCGTTGTTTGATGCGATTTTAGGCCTCGACTAAGTCCATATGATGTTTTGAGATTTTTTTATATATTTGGTTGAAGTCCTGAGGGCCTCGAATGGATTTTGGATGGTTGATGGAGTTTAACTTGGGCATTTCAAGAATGCGTCGATGTCTTCTCTTCAAGAATAAGTGGTATCGTATTATGCAAATGGACTCCAAATTCAGTTTTTATTGAAGCATTAGATCCGTATCGAAATTTCGGAGTCATAGCAAAAAGAATCGTCCATTTCGGACATCGTGTGAGAAAGTTATGCCTATTTTTGTGCCAGGAATTTTGTGGCTACTGGAACCAGCGCCACAGGCAGTGCCCGGCGCCACCTGTGGCGCCCGAGGCAGAAAACACTATAAAAATGGGGGGTTTTGGCCATTTTGAAAAAAATAGAGTTGGGGGAGCTCGGTTTGGACGATTTTTAGAGGGATTTACACAAATTTGAAGGAGGTAAGTGTTCTTTATCATAAATCCTTCATAAATCATGATTCCATACTCATTTACATCATGAATCCATGAATCTATGGAAGAAAAATCAGATTTTTATACCAAATCTTCCAAGAACGAAAATTTAAGATTTGAAAGCCAATCCAATGTCGAAATTTGATAATTTTTGTATGGGTGAACTCGTTGGGAGATAATGAACCCGTTGATGTGAAAATTTTTGAACTTCGAGAAGTGGGCCCAGAGCTCGGGGTATTGCCAATTTTGGTATTTCTTAGTATTTATTGATTGTTTTCGCGTGGGCTTTGTTCCCTCAACATATTGTGACGTGATTGTTCTGTATTTGGATAGATTTGACGCACGTGGTGGCCAATTCGAAGGGCAATGGCGTCGTGGGCTAGAAATTTAGCCGGTTCGAGGTGAGTAGTGATTGTAAATGATGTTCTGAGGGTTTGAAATCCCGGATTTGCACACCGTAGTGCTATATTGAGGTGAGGCACTTGCTCGATGATGAGCATGAGATCGTTTACTACCGGGGATTGTGACTTGGTCCGTCGCGAATGATGATTTTTTTTACTACCTAATTGATTGAAACTTATTTGTATCATCATGATTGGGGCGGATTGCCATATTTAGGCTTCGTGCCGGTTATTTGAACACTTCAGGGGTATTTATCACTGTTTACTCACTGTTTTGATTCATACTTGAACTCAGTCATGTTGTTCTTCCACTGTTTTACAAATCAGCCACTTTTACTCAGTTTTGAGATTTAAATGATATTTAAATGATGTTTTTGGGTTGAGAACTACTGTTTTACTATGACCGAGGGGCATGAGATGATTTTCTGACTGAGTGCGGCCGAGGACCAAATGTGAGGTTTTACTGAGTGATATGAGGCCGAGGGCCTGAGATACTAGATGTACGCCATGAGGTGGCTTGATTGATATGAGGCCGAGGGCCTAGATACATGCCGCGAGGTGGCTTGATATTGCGCTTGGGCCGTAAGGGGCCCCTCCTGGAGTCTGTACACCCCCATTGAGCACAGGGTACCCAGAGATATTATAGTTGGTAATAATGACAACTGTAGGTTACAGTTGGTAACAATGACAACTGGTAACCAGAGATAATACAGTTGGTAACAATGACAACTGGTAACCAGAGCTGTGAGATTGATACTGAGCCCAGGGATATTACAGTTGGTAACAATGACAACTGTAGGTTACACTTGGTAACAATGACAACTGGTAACTAGAGCTGGGGAGATTTTACTATTTTAAATGATACTGAGCCCAGGGATGTTACAGTTGGTAACAATGGCAACTGGTAACCAAAGCTGGAAAGATTTTTAAATGATTTCTTACTGATTTACTGTTTTCAAATAATGATTTACAGCTTCATTATGCATTGCCTTGTGCTTTACGTGTTTCCTTACTTTCAGTCATTATTTATATGTACTACTTACTAAGTTGGAAGTACTCACATTACTCCCTGCACCATGTGTGCAGATTCAGACGTAATTGATTCCACTCCAAGGCATTGACTACGACTGTCAGAGCGGTGATTCAGAGACTGCGAGGTAGCTTTTGGCGTCTGCAGCCCCGTATCTCTTTTATTTGTTGTTTCCACTTTCTTCAAACAATTGTGCCAGAGATATTGTAATAGTAATCTTGTTATTAGGATTTCATTAGTTGCTCATGACATTGTGACACCCCGGTTTGGGATATTGTTGGGATGGTTAGCTATGTTTCCGCAATTGCTGTTGTTAAAATATGTAAGTACCGCATTAACTGCTTAAAATGAGTAATGGTTTTTTATTGGCTGGCCTTTTCTTCACGAGAGGCGCAATCACGATCGGATTGGAATTTCGGGTCGTGACAGTATCGCAGCCCACAGAGTCTCCATCGTACTGCTTAATTATCCTGTCTTATTTACCTTTCAGACATATGTTGTATTATTAAATAAACATCCTTTGTTATTTTTGTCTTTGTTCTGTGACTTTCATGTCTTGTCATTTCCTGCCTTAGCTAGGATTGCAAATTACGATCGACTAACTTGAATCCGCACCTATAGATAACCCTGACCAGTTAATAAATTGAACTGGTTTTAGCAAATTTAACATTAATTCGGCCTTAGCCTTATCACAGATTCGAGATGGGTTAAAAACTTTGCTTATTCCCCTCGACCTTTAAGCTGTGCTTTTTGGGCTATTAATGAGTCGGGGCCATGCCTTAGGAAAATTTGAGTCCCTTTCAGTTTAATTTGGCCTTAGCCTAATTTTGGAGAGTCGAGGTCTTGCCTTGGCAAGCGTCGATCATCCCGAATTATAGTCTAGCTTGGCTTTAGCCTTTCATAAACTGGGGTTGCTCGAATCAGTCTTACTTCCCTTCGAGTTTTATTAACTCAATATGGCCTTGGCCTAGTTAATCGATTCTGAGGTTTGCCTTGTCAGGTCTTATACCCTTTTGAATCCGATGCATGTATTTTGACAATGTCCATTATTGATAATACGAAGATAACCGAAGAATCCCTTGGGCTCAAAAACTCAATGTCGGTGCCAAAAGACTTTGTTAATATTCATGTGCTTGTACATCTTTGTTTGATGGGGGGG
>MCJB01049486.1:0-44027 GCA_002018475.1 Nicotiana obtusifolia | reverse complement strand
TGGGGGGGGGGGAGGCAGATCGATCTACTCGGGTACGGTTCTTCTGACCGTTTGACCCTTACATTGGTTCTTAGCGATCTTTATGGAGTCCCCTTGAAATCGAAGTAAATAAATGAAAGCAACATCGGAGTCGATTACCAAATTCGTGAACTTTGATGACTGATCTATGTTAGCACGACATATGGTTACCTCATTAAAAACCTTGCTGTAAAATCCAATATGGGACAAAACCGGTCGAAGGGAAAAAGAGCGCAACGCGTGCTTTCAGTCCTAACGCCTTGTGCTTACCCGTTCGATATCGATTTCTCCTGCATGTGTTAGTACCAACAATTGAAAAAAAAAATGAAACAGATTACCTTAACAATAGTACCATTTCAAGTGGCTCACATTCCAATTATTCGGCCACTGCTTGCCATCCATAGTCCCGAGCTTGTATGACCCCTTTCCAGTGACCTTTAAGACAGTATAGGGACCTTCCCAATTCGGTCCTAATTTTCCTTCGTTGGGATCTCGGGTGTTGGGTGTAACTCTTCTAAGTACCAAGTCCCCAGCGCTAAAATATCGGAGACGGGTTCTCCGATTGTAATATCTCTCGATTTTTTGTTTCTGAGCTGCCATTCAGACCAGAGCGGCTTCCCTCCTTTCATCTAAGAGTTCCAGACTAACGTTCATAACCTCCCGGTTTGACTCTTCGGTTGCGTGCCGAAACCTGATGCTTGGTTCGCCCACCTCGACCGGTATCAATGCTTCGGTACTATATACTAAGGAGAACGGGGTGGCCCCGGTGCTGGTTTTCTCGGTTGTTCGGTATGCCCATAAAACTTCGGGCAGCATTTCCCTCCATTTTCCTTTAGTGTCAGCTACCTTTTCTTCAAGTTTTGGATTATGGTTTTGTTGGTCGACTCTGCTTGACCGTTGCCGCTGGGGTGATATGGAGTCGACAATATCCTCTTGATCTTGTTATCTTCGAAGAACTTGGTAATTTTGCTGCCAACTAATTGCTTGCCGTTATCGCATACGACTTCAGAAGGCATCCCGAACCGGCAAATGATATGGGCCCATATGAAGTCAATCACCTCCTTTTCCCTGATCTTCTCGTAAGCCTGCGCTTCCACCCGCTTAGAAAAATAGTTAGTCATAAAAAGGATAAATTGAGCCTTACCTGGTGCTCGAGGGAGGGGACCGGCAATGTCCATACCCCACTTCATAAATAACCATGGCGATATGACCGAATGTAGTGCTTTTGCGGGCTGGTGGATTATCGTTGCATGTCTTTGGCATCCATTGCATTTGCATACATACTCCTTTGCATCTCTTTCCATGTCGTTCTAGTGATAGCCGGCCCGAAATACCTTTCGAACTAATGAATCGGAATCGGAATGGTTGCCACAAGTCCCTTTGTGTATTTATTTTAAAATATACTCGGTGTCCCCAGGCCCAAGGCATATGGCGAGAGGGCCTCCGAATGTCCTCCTGTACAAAGTTCCATCGTCGGCCAAACAAAATCGGGCCGCCTTTGTGCGTAACTCTCTCGACTCTTTGGGATCGGATGGCAATTTTCCCGAGCTAAGATACTCCACGTACTTATTTCTCAAATCCCAAGTCAAGCTTGTCGAATTGACGTCGGCATGACCCTCTTCTACCACCGACCTTAACAACTGCACGACTTTTTCAGAATGATTTCTTCGTCTTCGACCGATGAGCCTAAGTTGGCGAGGGCATCGGCTTCGCTGTTTTGTTCTTGAGGTATGTGCTGTAGGGTCCATTCCTTAAACCTGTGTAATGTGACCTGATGTTTATCCACATACCTTTGCATACGCCCTTCCCTGACTTCGAAAGTTCTATTTACTTGGTTGACAACGAGGAGGGAATCGCACTTGGCCTCGATTACTTCTGTTCCCAGGTTTTTGGCCAGCTCTAGACCTGCAATCATAGCCTCATATTCGGCTTCATTGTTAGTCAGCTTTATAGTCTTATTAGACTATCTAATTGTATTCCCAGCGGGGGGCTTAAGTACGATGCCTAGCCCCAGGGAAAGGCCCAAAGCCAATCCCAGGGAACACCCCTTTGAATTTGAGGCACCGTCTGTGAACAAAGTCCACACTCCTGAAGGAATCCCCGATTTAGTCATGAGTTCTTTCTCGACTTCGGGGATGAGCGACGGCGTGAGGTCGGCGACAAAATCGGCCAGTACCTAAGATTTTATCGAGGTTCGAGGTCGATACTCGATATCGTACCCGCTAATTTCGATGGCCCACTTGGCCAATCGACTTGACAACTCAGGTTTATGCATAACGTTTCTAAGTGGGTAAGTTGTCACCACGCACATTGAAAGTATGGTTTCAATTTTCTAGAAGCACTCAATAAAGCGAGTGCTAGTTTTTCTAAGTGCGGGTACCTGGTTTCGGCTTCTCCTAATGTTCTACTGACGTAGTAAATAAGAAATTGCGTACCTTGTTCTTCTCGGACCAGGACTCCGCTCACCGCTATCTCTGATACAATGAGGTAAAGATACAACTGCTCTCCTACTTTCGGTGTATGTAGCAAAGGCGGGGTAGAAAGATACCTTTTTAGTTCCTCCAATGCGCGTTGGCATTCCGGCCCCCACGAGAATTCGTTCTTCTTCTTCAGTAAATTGAAGAACTGATGACTCCTGTCCGATGATCTCGATATGAATCAGCCCAATGCTGCTGTCCGGCCTGTCAATTTCTGCAGGGCCTTGACGCTGTCGATGACCGTTATGTCCTCAATGGCCTTAATTTTATCGAGGTTGATTTCTATTCCCCGGTTTGAGACCATAAAGCCAAGGAACTTCCCTAAGCCTACTCCGAATGCACATTTCTCCAGGTTCAACTTCATGTTGTATCTTTTCAGAACGTCAAATGTTTCCTACAAATGACTTAAATGGTCCTCTGCTCGCAGGGACTTAACCAACATGTCATCGATATAAACTTCCATTGTTTTACCTAGTTTTTCTTCGAACATTTTATTTACTAGGCGTTGGTATGTTGCCCCTGCATTTTTAAGCCCGAAAGGCATCACATTATAGCAATAGGTGCCATACTTAGTGATGAAGGATGTTTTTTCTTGGTCATCCTTATCCATTTGTATCTGGTTATACCCAGAGTAGGCGTCGAGAAAACTAAGAGTCTCGTGGCCAGCGGTTGCATCAATCATGTGATTGATATTGGGCAAGTGGAAGGAGTCTTTGGGGCATGCCTTATTTAGGTCTTTATAGTCTATACACATCCTAAGTTTGTTTCCCTTCTTAGGGACCACAACTACATTAGCTAACCATTTTGGGTACTTAACCTCCCGAATGGACCCTATGTTTAAGAGTTTGTTTATCTCGTCCTTGATGAAGGCCTGTTTAGCTTCGGACTAAGGTCTCGTTTTTTGTTTGATTGGCCGGAACTTCAGATCGACGCTCAGCTTTTGCGTTGCAATTTCCGGCGGTATGCCTGTCATGTCTTAATGGGACCAAGCAAAGGAACTTTCATTATCTGAAAGGAAAGTAATTAATTTGGCCCTGAGCTCGGGTTTTAAGCCCGAGCCCAGGTATACCTTTCGATCGGGTGCGTCGCTGCGGATTTAGATTTGTTTGAGCTCTTCAACTGTCGATTTGGTTGCGTCGGACTCATCCGGAGCAATAAATGATCGGGGTATCCCGTAATTGTCGACGTCAAACTGATCCTGTTCACCACCGTTTGTTGAAGGTGGCCTCTCTGATTGCTATTTGGCCTTCTGGGGAGGAACGGTAGGTTTTGACGCCGCCTCTTCCACTGCGAACATTTCCCTTGCGGCATGTTGTTCTCCATAAACGGTGACGACCCCCTCAACCAATGGAAACTTCAACATTTGATGTAACGTTGAAGGTACGGCTTTGACGTCGTGTATCCAAGGCCTCCCGAGCAAGGCGTTATATCTCATATCGCCTTCGATCACGCAAAATTTTGTCGCCTTGATAGTCCCAGCGATATTCACCATTAATGTTATTTCACCCTTGGTTGTTTCTGAAGCCATGTTAAAGCCGTTGAGGACATGGACCTCAGAGATAATCTGGTTCGACAGCCCTAGTTGTTCAATGACCCAAGATCGAACTATATTGGCCGAGCTCCTAGGGTCGATAAGTACACGTTTCACTCGGGTGTTGTGTACTAGCATTGATATCACCAGCGCATCATTATGAGGTTGTGTAAGCCCTTCGATATCCTTGTCGCTGAAATACAAAGTCCCTTCTGGCGCGTAGTCCCGAGTACGTTTTTCTTGGGTAATAGATATTTTGGTGCGTTTCAACACCGGTACTTGGGGAGCATCCGCTCCCCCGATTATCATGTTAATTGTGTGTTGTGGCTCTTCTTGATTTGCTGGTCTGTTTCTATTTTCATAGTGGTTTTTGGCTCGATCGCTTAAGAACTCTCGAAGATGCCCGTTTTCGAGCAACCGAGCTACCTCTTCCCTCAGCTGCCGACAATCTTCCATTCTATGCGCATGCGTGCCATGATATTACATATGAGGTTGGGATCTCTTTTGGCAGGGTCCGTCTGCAATGGCCTTGGCCATTTGGTGTCTTTAATGCGACCGATGGCTTATACAAGAGTTACCGTATCGACATTAAAGTTGTACTCGGACAATCGAGGTGCTTCTCGATGGTTACTGGTTCTCTCGAAGTTATTTTTCGGCAGCGGTCTCCGGTTCCTTTGGTTGGAATCGTTCCTGCTCTCCTATCTCGGGGATTTGTGTCCCCTCGGGATGACTCTTCGATCAACAGGGTATGGCCGGCGTCTATCTCGGTTCGACCTTGATTCTCGATAGTTATCCCTTAGAGGTCGATCATAAGTTCTAATACGGTAAGAGGAGCCCGAGGGGACTCCGATCTGATCATCTTCTACCCTGATCTTCGATTGGTACCGGTTGTGAATGTCTGCCCAAGTGACAGCCAGGTATTCAATCAAACTCTGTTTGAGTTGTTGATATGCCGTTGAACTTCGGGCATTAAGCCCTTGAGTAAAGGCTTGTACGGCCCAATTATTGGTGACCGGTGGCAGATCCATCCACTCCATTTGAAAGCGTGATACGAACTCTCTTAACATTTCATTGTCCCGTTGTCTGACTTTGAACAAATCTTATTTTCTTGTCTCAACCTTGATGGCGCCGGCATGGGCTTTGACGAAGGTATCGGCGAGCATGGAAAAGGAGTCGATGGAATTTGGTGGTAAGTTGTGATACCACATCATCGCTCCCTTAGACAGGGTCTCTCCGAATTTCTTCAGAAGGACGGACTCGATTTCATCGTCCTCGAGATCGTTCCCTTTTATAGCGCAAGTGTACGCCGTCACATGCTCATTTGGATCCAAAGTCCCGTTGTATTTGGGGATTTCCGGCATGCGGAACTTTTTTCGAATCGGTTTCGGAGCAGCGCTGGATGGGAAAGGTTTTTGTACGAACTTTTTCGAGTCCAAACCTTTCAGCACCGGGGGTGCCCCCGATATCTGGTCTACCCTCGAATTATACGTTTCCACTTTCTTGTCGTTAGCGTCGATCCTTTTTTCACCCGTCTCGACCCGTTTAGTCAGCTCCTCAAGCATTTTCATGATTCCAGAGTTTTCCCCTGAACCGATTTCGTCCGGTTGCTCTGTGATTGGCTCATTTTGTGGAGCTATCCTTTGTGAAGAAAAGTCTTCGACTCTGTCCGGGATCTGACTGCGACTTTGTAATTGAGCTATGGCTGCTTGCTGGGGTTGCAGCATGTCAAATATTACTTTGAGGCTAATTTCATCTCCCCTATTATGTTGAATCCCTGAATGGTGTTGCCCTCGAACGCTGTTCGATGGGTCAGAGGTCTGATCGGCGTCGATCGCCATTTGAGAGTTGGCATTGATCGGGACCTCGTTTCCGGGCACAGTGTTGTTTTCACCTTGGTGGTTAAGCTCGTTGCTGATGGTAAGCGAGTGCGACATGATTATGTTGTAATCTGAAAAACAAAAAGTTCTGCAAAGAGCAAGCGTAAAATAGTGTGTGACGTAGAATTTGTATCAAAAATTCACTATTATCCTTGGCCCCACGGTGGGCGCCAAACTGTTTGCTCTAAATTTGAGAAACAATAGAATTTATTCGCGGTGCTAAGGATATGTGAAATTATTTAATACAATAAAAATATGGCAGTAAATGATAATTGAATGGAGGATGATCGAACCGTTAGGGTTGAATAGATTTTCTGAAATGAAACAATATGCAATGAGAAATCAATAATTCTACCAAGAGATAGCAATAATAATGAGTGTTTATGTGATGGGTATCGTCCGTTACAATGAAGATAAATGCCCCTCTTATAGGTAGAAGAAGAGTCCTACATATGGTAAAAGCCTGATTCAAGATAAATTCCCATAATTACGGGATGGAATTTCCCTAAAATAATGATTAAACGTCTATGATAGTTGAGACCGTGACTCCCGCCGAAATATCAGGAACACACAAGATCTTTGGTCTTCCCGTTATACGGAATTGATCCTTTTGCCATAAGATGCACCTTCCTTGAACGGCGTCGATTGCCTTACCTTGATTGCTTCAGCTCCGAACCCAACGATGCCCGACTTCGGGCTTTCTTTCACGAAATGCTGATCCCGTTATGAAGTAGTCCGGTCTTGTATTGCGCTTGAGCCCGACCTTCCTTATACGCTCGATTATATCCGACCCAATACACCTGTGTCAAACAAGCATTCTTTTGTGCTAACCAGCTGAAGCATATCACTTTTGGTGGGAGTTTTTATTCTCCAAATTAGTTTTCATGGCCAAAAATCCAAAATTCCACTATGGGCATCTATCAATTTATACTCCAATTTTTATCTATATTCTTTTGCATTAGGACCCTAACATAATATATTTGAAGTTTGTGGGTCTTCCTTGTAGTTGTCGCCAAGCTTTAATTTACCGTTAGACTCCTAGTGCCACAAATTTTGATCATACATTTTTGGTTATCTTTGTATTGTCTTCTAATTTTTTTTATACTTAACTTTTCAATTTTTATAGTTTCGGATTGATCGAGCTGAAAAAAATAATCTTTATTTTGTATAATTTCTAGGTAAATTTGTAAAGTCTTTGTCTTACTTAAGTATTTTATCTTCTTTTTTTTTTTTTTTATAATTTCATATTCTTATGCTGAAAAAAGGTGTTTGCGCTTGGCCCGACCCTACTTGGTATATATACATGGAAAACGATATTTTCTTGACTTTTGACACATCTAAGACCTAAGGAGGCTAAGGAGAAGTGGGAGAAGCAATAGTACAAGGATTTCATCATTCAATCCTAACTCAAGATAAGGGTTTGAATTATTTTATGTTTTCTTTTAACTTAAACTTATTTGTGTTGAATTACTCCATACCTCTGGAGTAGTTCTTTATAGGGATTAGTGGATTTGGTGTATTGAGAATTGTTTATGGATATTAACTCTAGTTTTTATGTATTGAATCGGTTTAGTTGTTTTAATTGTTGCATCTATTTTTACATGTTCATGTAATCGAAAGAGGCATAACATGTGATGTTTATTATTGTTTAGACCTAGTTAGGAGGATAATCGAAGGAGGTTCTCCTAAAGACCAATCCACTAGGAATTCTTGCATATCTTCACCGAACTTAACTTAGTTCTTATTGTAAGGTTGAGAGTTAATTGAGAGAGGGGTTTCTACTACACGTTTGAACCAATAACAGAGAGAATTTGAGAGACTCATTTTGACCTTAGAAGTGAATCGACAAGAGTTAAATTCCAAGCAATTATCTTGCACCTATCTCATCAATCCCTTATTTTCTCCCATTGATACCTTTCCTTACTCATTACTTGCATTGATTGTCATTAGTCAATAGTTTAGACTTTTAGTAAATTTTAGTTTTAATCACACAAGTCTAATTTGTCGATCATCTTGGATAGTCCTCAACAAAGGAAGTTATGGCGGGAGATTATGATAATATTGATTTGGCTGCAAGAGAGGCAGCCCAGCAAAGAGAAAAAGCTGCAAGGGATTATGAGGAAACAGCTCCTCGAAATGCACAACTTGTCTACGAGGAGGAGAGGGCTCGGAGAATTGCTCATAATCAACCTTTGGTTGCGGACCAGTTCGGAAATATAGCTCCCGGTGCTGGGAGACTACTTGGCGATTATGCTAGACTGGTCTACAACCAAGGATTATCAAGTGTGAGACCACCTCCAGTTGCGGCTAACAATTTTGAGTTGAAGCAAAGGTTGCTCCAAACTCTTCAAAATAGCTGCGTTTTCAGAGAAAAGGTGAACAAAGATCCAAACAATCATCTGATGGACTTTGAGGAGATTATGAACACCTTAGCGACAGGCAAAGCAATATTAGACATACATGATAGAAAACTCATGCTTAGAGTGGGTAAGGAAACGGTGACTTTCAAGATGAATGTAGAGATGGGGCTGAAAAAGGAGAAGCCGGCTACAAGTGTTGAGTGGAAGGTGAAGAGCTCAAAAGAGAAGGCTGCAGTTAGTGAAAAAGAAAAGTGTGGGGTGTACCCCTAGAAGGCTGAGCAGAAGCTGTCTGCGTAGATGTGTGCACTAGTTTTGGGCGAGAAGAATGGAGCCCGAGTTTGATTCATACCCCGACTAGAGATTCAGTGAAGTTTTCTCTACCTTATCCTTTTTAATTGTGTGTCATGAGGACATTCCATAACTTAAAGTGTGGGGTGGGGGATATTTGTATATTATATGTATATATGTTTTAGTTTGTTTTGCTTTTTAATAGTTAGAAGAATAAAATTTCGAAAAAAAAATTCAAAAATATTTTTTGATTCCTGACGGTGAATATCTTTCGACGGGTTTCTTGAGGGATGAACGTCGAAAGAAAAAGATAAAAAAATTTATTTTGGTAGGTAGCGTATTAATTCCCCGTTGTTTTTTCTTTGTGCCGCGATTCTTTTCCAAAGGTTTTGATTTAACCGTGTGTAGTTAGTTTTATTTTTGTTAGAAGTAGGAAACCTTGTGCTATGATTTGAATTAGAAGCAATATCTCTTGACTTTATTATTCCTTGAGAATAGTAAGTTCTTTAGTTGTGACTCTTAGGCTCTGTTTTTGACTCTTGCATAAGTACCTTAATTTGTATAAGTTTAACTTTGCTTAACTGCTTTGACTAGAGTGTCTTGATAGTCTAATCCAGAGTGAATTATGTGCCATGTGTGTGTGAGGTTTTGTATTATTCATGGCATTGCATTTGATGTCTAGAACTTGCCTCGTGTGTTTGCAAAGAGAAATAGTAATTTTATTCAGTTTTGGAAGTGATATAAGCATTTCATTGTCGAGCCAGTTACATGCTTCTACCCGCCTAATTATTATGTATAGTAGTTAACCTCCTTGAGCCTGTAATCGCATTTCTTTGGCAACCACATTGCAAGCCTTACCCATTTATTTGAATTGACCATCTATTTGAACCTTGTACGTCTCCTGAGCACTTCAATTTGTTATGAACTTTGTAAAAGTTGAAGTGTGGGTGATTGGTTTGGCTTTTGAGTGGAACTAATGAAATAAGGAGAAAGGTCCACTATTTGGGAGTAAGTATGAGACACTTAAATTGAGAAAGAAAAAAATATAGTTGTATTGTTATGGAAACTATACATTGATAAGTGGTAAATCTTGATGTAATTATGCTTAAAGAAGTAGATAGTTAATGTATATTGATGTGAAGGTGGAGTCTTGGTGTGACATAAGTGTGGGGTTTTAATAAAAAGGAATGTATGTATTAAAGTGCTTAGGAAGGTGTAGTCACTATTATATCTAAATGTATTCCACCCGCCCCACAGCTTCCAATACAACCAATTAAAGTCCTACTTGATCCTTGAAAGAATGAATGTATGAATGTTATTTTTGAGAGTGAGTGAATTCTATCTATCTCGAGTTCCTACTTGTTCTTAATTTCTATTGTGTGTGGAACTACTCCCTTTGTTGTGAGGGCACTTGATTTGTGAAGGAAAGGTAATGCTTGACCTCTATCTTCAAGTAAGTGAATAGGTTCTAAATAATGCGTGGTACTTGCAAGTCAAATCTCGAGGCTAAGGTGTCACGCTATTGTGCTTAGTTTAATTTAAATATTCTTGGTCTGATGAGTTATGAGAATTGTGTAAAAAGGTCGTGTCATTATATAGTGTAGTTTGATTGCTCGAGGACGAGCAATAGTTTACGTGTGGGGTGTAGATAGTAAGCTATCATTGTGTGTTTTAGTTGCTTATCGCGCTCTAATTCACTGCACTTTAATTGACTTTGAGCTTTAATTATTTAGTGTTCTGCACATATTGTGTGTTTCATGCCTTTTAGGAGTGTTTCTGAGTTATGTTGATATTTTAGAACTAATTCGAGTTATTTGGAGCTTTGAAGTCTGAGTAAAAGCCCAAAGGAATAAGTCAGGATCGTGTTCGGGGGTCGAGGATCACTGTTGGACGTCAAAATTCAAGGAAGAATCAACTACTGAAAAAATATACTAATGCGAGGCACTGTGCGATGCATGGTGCGACGCATAGGTGCAAATTTATGTCAGAAATTGGCAAAGTTCAGAGGCTACTCAGGTGCGCGAGCGCGCACTGGGCGAGCAAAATAGCCAGTATACTGGCCAAATTGCCCGGCCATATGCGCGAGCACACTCCCAGGTGCGCGGCCGCACATGTCCAACTCTGCAAAGTGTCCTATTTTGCATAAGAAAAGGTGTTTTCGCTTGGGCCCGACCCTACAAGATATATATACATGAACATTTGACACATCTAAGACCTAAGGAGGCTAAAGAGAAATGGTAGAAGCAGGAGCACAAGGATGTCATCATTTAATCCTAACTCAAGACAAGGGTTTGAATTGTTTTATGTTTTCCTTTACCTTAAACTTATTTGTGATGAATTACTCCATATCTACGGAGTATTTCTCTTTAGGGATTGATGTATTTAGTATTTTTAGAATTGTTTGTTGATATTAACTCTAGTTTTTATGTATTGAATTGTTTGGGTGTTTTAATTGTTGCAACTATTTTCGCATGTTCATGTAATCGAAAGAGGAATAACTTTGTGATGTTTTTGCATTATCTTGTTGGTTAAATTCATTGATTCTTCTTAATAATCGAACGAGGCTAGTTGAATTATTGTTTAGACCTAGTTAGGAGGATAATCGAAAGAGGCTCTCCTCAAGACCAATCCACTACGAATTCTTGCATATATTCACTGTGCTTAACTTAGTTCTTATTGTGAGTTTGAGACTTCATCGAGAGAGGAGTTTCTACTAAACATTTGAGCAAATAATAGAGTGAATTCAAGAGACTCACTCGAACCTTAGAAGTGAATCGACCTGAGTTAAATCCCAGACAATTATCTTGCACCTATCAAATCAACTCCTTATTTTCTCCCATTGATATCTTTCCTTACTCATTACTTGCCTTGATTGTCATTAGTCAATAGTTTAGTTTTATAGTAAATTTTAGTTTTAATCACACAAATCTAATTTGTCGATCATCTTGGATAAATATTAAACTAGAGGCTATGAAAACATTGGTTAAATACAATCCCTGTGGATACGATATTATATTATACTATATTCGACTAGCGAACATATTTAAGTGTGTGTTTTGCGCTCGTCAGTGATGTAATTGTTATGTGCAGCTAGTTGTGGGCAATACGTACGCACGAGGGGACGAGAGTCCGTACGTGGCTAAAGCATGTTTATGTCCGGATAGACTTTGGATTTTATCATGTAATATTTGAATAATTTGTACTCATTCTACTGGCTTAATTTATTGAATTCGTAATTGAAATATTTTTTGAAATATATGTATATTAGGCTGAGCCTTATAACCTTGTGTTGTTGGCATGTTATTTGAGAAACGGTAAAGGTTATATTCACTTTGTTCTCATGTACTGTATTGTAAGCAAGTGTCTCGTAATTCAATAATTTCCGTCCTTTCTTGTGGAGCGGGCCGAACGCCTCGACAGTACAATAGATGCATCTATGGTTCGTGCCGCTCGACTATGGGCAGTGTACACATTATTCTAGATCGGCCGAACGACTTCGGCATAATCGTGCGTTATTTTGCTGGCAATCCGAATATTCACGAGATTATCCTTCCACCGATGCCTAGCATTTTATACGGTACTTCTTATCCGTTTGTTACTGGTACTTGATACATCTGACTTGTTGAGGTAGAATACAGAACTGAGAAATGCATAATTTAAAAAAAATATTTGGAAGATTATGTAACATATAGATTTACCCCATTATTGTTGTGTGCTTCATATCTGCTTATGATTTATTATATTGCTTTACTGGACCTCTAGTAAGTGTCGATGTTGACCCCTCGTCACTACTTCTCCGGGGCTAGGCTAGATACTTACTAGGCACGCATTGATTTATGTACTTGTGCTGCAATTTGCACTAAATGTGTAGGATCTGACAAGTTTATTTAGTGGTCACCTTGGCTCATAGGCGCAACTGCTAAGGGAACTTTATAGTAAGCTGCGAATTCCAGGCTACGTATCGCAGCCCGCGGAATCTTCATCGTATTATTTACTTTACCCTATCTTATTTATGTTACAAACAAATGTTGTATTATTATTGTACTTCTTAGTAAATGCTCATGCACATGCACATGTGACGCCGGGTTTTGGTATATTCTACTTGATGACTACGGATTTGTATATTGTTATCACCTTTCATTTCCTTTTTCAGACTACTAGTTATGTACGTAATGGTGACATTAGAGGTGTAAATCTCCTTACTTAAATATAATTACAATTTCAAAAATAATAAATTAAATAATTAAGTTGTTTGTTCACTGTTTGCTTGCCTAACGGCGACGCTGGGTGCCATCGCGACCTATAGTGGGTTTTGGGTCGTGACATTTTATGTTTTACCAAAATCATCGTGCGAGAATTCATTGAAACTGATATATAGTTACTTTGACCAATTAAGCATGGTTGATATGATTTTCTGGCTTGCTCGTTGATTTTGTGGAAGACTTCATATTTAAAGGTTTTATTTGGTGATTGACCATCTGGGCGGACTGATTGTGAAAATGAGCTAAAATATTCATGTAAAATGATTATCTTTTGAGTCTAAGAGTTCATACTTTGTAGTTATTTATGGCTGCAAATTGATTCGCCAAATCTAATGGTGGCAAACTGCTAGAATTCTGTTACAGATGCTCAATAGTATTTAATTATTGGATATGCTTGTATAGTCTTTGTTGTATTTTTTATTTATTTATAAATTAAGTTTCTTTATTGAAAGCATCAAGTAGAGATTAATTTTATATGATCTGGGAGCTAGCCATAAACAAAAAATAGAGATGCTAACCCTATTAGAAGATGTTATGATAGGACCTGAGAGCTAGGCAATAATTAAAAAAATATATACCTTAAAGAGGCTTATCAAGATTGAGAGAGTTCAAAAAATCTAAAAAGACCATAAAATTATTTACATATAACGATTTGGTAACAAAAAAGACTAAGCAAACATCTGGCCTTTAGCAAGTGGACTAGACTAATATCCGAGGTTTCTTTCAGTCCATAGGCACCAAAAATACAAGCTGGAAGCATCCTCCGGGTGTCCCCGATAGCCCTATCAACTCTCCAAAGACTCCAGCTCTCGACAACATCTCTGATATTTTATGGCACCACCCATTTAAGATTGAATAAAGTTAGAAGTATATGCTAACTTTATATAGCTACGGCACAATGCAATAATAGATGGTCAACTAATTCTATGCTTCCCGGGCATATGTTGCATCTGTTCAACAAGCTGGAAGCTTCTTCTACGTAGGTTGTGCTATGTCTGACAAGCATTCTTTAGTGCAAACCAGCTGAAGCATATCACTTTTGGTGGGAGTTTTTTTCTCCAAATTAGTCTCCATAACCAAGAATCTAAAATTCCATTTTAGGCATCTATCACTTTATACTCCAACTCTGTTGTATATTCTTTTGTATTTAGACCCTAACTTATATATTTGTAGCTTGTTGGTGATCCTTGTAGTTGTCGCCAAGCATTAATTTACCGTTGGACCCCTATTACCTCAAATTTTCATCATAGATTTTTTGGTATTGTTGTATTGTGTTCTAATTATTTTTATACTTAACTTTTAAATTTTTCTAGTTTCAGATAAATCGGGCTGAAAACAATAATCTTTATTTTTGCATAATTTCTAGATAAATTTGTAAAGTCTTTGTTTGTACACAAGTATTTAACCTTTTTTTTTATTTTATAATTCCATATTCTTATGCTGAAAAAAGAATAATTATCTTGTTTAGTTTTTGGGTGTCAAAGTTTTCTTTTAGTAATTTCAGAATATGGCTAGTTCTGGAGTTTCTTCATTTGAGTTGATGAAATCATAAATAGCTAGTTAAATATTTATATCTTAACTTCTTTTATATATTTAATCTTTATACGTACAATACACCTCTAAGGCGCCATTATACTTTTCAATATGCTCAAGACAATTTTTTGTGCGTAAAATTAATATATTACCTTCATGAAAATCATGGTGTATAATTTTATTACTTGTTGTCATTGTTCTGTGGATCCTATTAATTTTACTCCTTTTCTCCAAGAAGATTAGTCACGCTCAGGTAGATCTCAGGTGGATTTGAAGTTGGCTTTGCTTAGCATAAGTGTCATGACTAGGTAAAAAAGTCTTATTGGTTTACAATGCATTATTTTGCGATTTCAATCTTGACGTTTCGAAATTATGTTATAGTCAATGCTCAAATGATTATATATTTGAAGATCTAATTAATTTAATTTTTAGGAATTTGAATGTTCCGTCCAAGGAATGGATGGATTTACCAAGGTATAGCAAAGAGTATGTCGATGGTGTTCAATCTTTTATAGATTTTGCTTATGGTGATCCACGAGGCGCAGAAATTCAATACCAATGTACAAAGTGTTGTAATATCCGATGGACTCAAAGGAATGTAATGTATGATCATCTAATGTACTATGGATTTGTTCAAGGTTATACTAGATGGATTAATCATGGGGAATGGGAAATTCTGATGAATGGTGATTGTGACATGAATGATAATATTTACTTGTACGATGATATTGATGGGTTGTTGAATAATCAATTTAGATATGTTGCACAAGCTAGAGGAGTGCATGAAGGTCCAAATAAAGATGCCAATAAATTCTATAACTTAGTTGACGAGGCAAGCCAAGAACTATATCCTGGTTATAAAGGATTCTCTAGATTATCTTTCAAAACCCGTCTATATTTGTTGAAGTGTCTACATGGATGGAGCAATGCATCTTTCACTTCTCTTTTAGAGCTATTAAAAGAGGCGATGCCTGAGTTGAACATTCCTATATCCTACAATAAAACCAAATCTATGGTAAAGGATCTCGGTCTTGATTATGAAAGAATTGATGCATGTTCCAATGATTGCATGTTCAGACCATAAGGATGATGCATATTGTCATGTCTTTGGAGCTTCTCGATATATTAAATATCTTGAAGTAGATAGCGAGCTTAAGGCTTCTAAAAAAGGTTATCGTGTTCCAGCAAAAACTTTGAGACGCTTTCCATTAATTCCAAGACTCAAAAGGCTATTGGTGTGCTCAAAGACAACATATACATTGAGGTGGCATGACGAGGAGCGTTCTAAAGATGGAAAGCTAAGGCATCCTGCTGACAGGCAAGCATGGAAAGACTTTGATAGCTTGTATTTAGAATTCTTAAGAGATTCTCGCAATTTGAGACTTGGCTTGGCAAGTGATGGGTTCAATCCATTTCGGACCATGAGCATATCTTATAGGACATGGGTAGTTTTGTTCCAGAGTTCGTTCTTCTTTATGTGTCATATTCCAGTTGTTATTTGTTGGCGCACTGATAGCGTCTTATGAAACCTAAGGCAGTGTTTGGGATGGCTTATTGCCTGAACAGCTTGCACTGGGTGAGATGAGGTTATTGGGCCTGGGATCAGTGCGATCGGATTTATGTAGGGTATATTAAAGAGAAATTATCGTTATTCAATTCAGAATGAGGTAATGGTTCTTTTCAGGAGGAGAGACTCCATGATTTGTTGATTTGGCAGGTGGTTATTAGTTTCTACACATCTCTTTTGTCGTAGTAGTATTGCAAGAGTTGGATCAGGGCTTATATCTGTTATGAGGTGTATTACGGGCACCAGGTTCATGGGATTTAAGCTATTGTGGTCGGAGGATGTTATTATGGTCAAGCGAGTTATGTGGTGCATGGTGTGATTTTAGCGGAAGAGCATGGTCATGTTGGGTACAATGTTTGGTGATTGATGGGTGTTCATATGTTAGAATCAGGTCTCGTGAACATTCCGGATGTTGGAATTTGATTCTAAAGCTTGTGAGTTATAGGGAGGATCTTCAGTCTGGCTTGAGCTAATTTGCCAAACTAGGTTGTGGTGGCATGAGTAGGTTCACAAGGTGTGAAACAGTGATTTTGGACAACTCCGCAGCAGTCCATAGCACATTTGAGGACGAACGTATGCTTAAGTGGGGAGAATGTAATGACCGGACCGCTCGTATTGAGCTCTAGCGTGTCGTTCAGTGATTTGAGGCCTTAAGTAGCTTCACTTCAAGTTATATGAATTGTATGTGTGATTGGAATCAAATTTCGGGAAGTTCAGAGTAGATTCGGGTGGAAAATTCTAATTTCACAAGCATTAAGTTGAAAGAATTGACTAAGGTCTGAATTTTGAGTAAAAGACCTCGAATCGGGATTTGAAGGCTTAAATAGGTTCGTATGATGGTTTTGGACTTGTGCGTATGTTCGGGTTGAGTATCAGGTCAATAGGGAGCATTTCGACGCTTTTGTGAAAGTTTGGCATTTTGAAGGTTTTAGAATTTCATAAGTTTAGTTTGAAGTGGATTTTGATGTTATCCATATCCGTTTGGGGTTCCGAGCCTTGGAATAGGTTCGTATAATGATTTTTGACTCCTGCGTAATGTTTGGCGTCATTCCAGAATGCTTTGATATGATTCGGATGCGTTCTCCGAAGTTTGATAGTTTGAAAGTTGAAGGAAATGTTTCGCTCGTCGATTCATAGTTTTGATGTAGTTTGGTGTTATTTGAGGCTTCGAGCAGGTTCGTGTAATGTTTTGGGACTTTTTGATGTGATTAGACGTGGTCCTGGGGGCCTCGTGTGTGTTTCAGGATGGTTTCGGGTCATTTCCCCATGTTTTGCTGCTGCTGATGCTGGTTCTGGCGTTTTTCATTGCGAACGCGTGGTGGTTGTCACGTTCGCGAAGAAGGATTTTTGAGGTAGGTGAAAATTGCTAATTGCGAACGCGACAAAGAGGTTGCGAGCGCGGAGAAAAGCCTGAGGAACCTATGCAAACGCGGCAAGGAGGTCGCGAACGCATAGAAGGATTGAGAGCTGGGCTTGGAGCCGTTTAGCCTTCGCGAATACAATGTTTCCTACGCGAACGAGTAGGGCGGGGGTCAGTAGGCTTCGCAAACACGACATGAAGCTCGCAAACGTGTAGAGTAAATTTGGAGGCAGTGAGTTTTTGCCTTCACGATCGCGAAGAAGGACGGGCCTGAGCAAGTTGTTCAAAATCGAGATTTTGCCCGTTTAAGTCATTTCTCTCTTGTTTTGGGTGATTTTTGGAAAGCTTCAAGAGGAGATTTTTATCATATATGGCAAGTTAAGTTATTCCCACCTATTGTAAGTTAAATACATGAATTTTATAAGGATTTAAACATTAAAATTAGTAAAAATTGTGGAATTTTGGTAGAAAATCTAGAATTTGGTATTTTTGGATTTTGACCACGAAATTGGACATGATATTTGAAATAAATCATATTTTTTAGTCCGTAATGTTATGGGTAAAGTTTATCTTCGAAAAGTTTTAGAATCGGGGCATGTGGGCCCGAGGGTTGGTTTTATTGACATTTCGAGCGGAGTTGAAAATTGTTATAAATTGATTAATTATGGGTATTAGAGCATATTTTATTGATTTGCATATTGTTTGACTAATTTTGGATCGACGGGCATCGGTTTGAGGCGTTAGAGAGGTTTTAGAGCCAGTTATGGAACTTTGGAGTGAGGTAAGTCTCCTGCCTAACCCTGTGAGGGGGAAACTACCTCTAGGTGATGTAATTGATATGTGCTATTTGTTGCAGGAGCTATGTACGCACGAGGTGTCAAGAGTCCGTACGTAGCTAGATTAATGATACGTCCGGGTAGACTTAGGTTCCGGCCGTGCTATAACATTACTATTTGAGTTGTCCCTCTATTAAATTTCTTTATTTCATGTTACAACATGAGACTAGACTTGTGTAGAGTGTGATAGACTTGTTATTTTAGTGATTTGACGAGCTTCATGATTAGCCGTAGAATAATTGTACTCCTCTTACCAATTTCTCCCGCGCTATGCATTTTCATCGAAAGGTTTTCCTTAAATTTATAACTCACACGTTAACTCATGAGTGGGTTCAATGACCCGTTAAAACTTCTTATTCTAATGGGATCGGGTCGTTCGCCTTGGCAGGATTATGTAACCAAACTCTTATGGGAGCGGGTCGTTCGCCTTGGCAGTATAATAGATGACTATATGGTTCATGTCGATCGACCCTCGGCAGTGCACACAGTATCATGGATCGGGTTGTTCACCGCGGCATTTCCATAAAACACTCTTGTGGATCGGGTCCTTCGCCTCGGGAGCATCGTGCCTAATGTTTGACAAGGAACTAGCGTATCCGTGTGTTTTTCTTGACTTGATTTGTGACGACCAATCTAGTGAGGCCCATATTATATATACTCCGGTTGAGGAGGTAACTGCAAGTTGAGAGCTTGAGTTTACCGTTCCGAGGAGGATTTTACCTCGTGTTTATATTGTTTTATGCCATTTATTTATGCTTCCTCATACTTGTTCACGAATTACTGTTCATGATTTAGTGGACCGCTAGTAAGTGTCGATGTCGACCCCTCGTCACTACTTCTCTGGGGTTAGGCTAGATACTTATTGGGTACGCGTTGATTTACGTACTCATACTATACTTCTGCACTTTTTGTGCAGGTTTACATTTATGGTGGTCTTTTGGTCGCTGAGGCGCAGCTATTGCGGGGACTTTACGATGAGCTGCATCCTATATTACGATCCGCAGCATACAGTGTCTCCATCAGCGTTATTTATATTCTCCAATTTAACTTGTATTCCAGATAGATGTTGTATTTTATCATATTTTATGCTCATGCACTTGTGACACCGGGTTTTGGGGGTTCTTACTGGATGTTTAGCATAGTAGTTTACGTAATTATTATCATTTCACCCTGCAAATTCTATTTCATACTATTTAATTAATGGAAATTATGATTTCAAAAGTAATAAAATGAGTAATTAAGTTGATCAATCACTGTTGGCTTGCCTGACGGCGATGTTAGGCTCCATCACGACCTATAGTGGATTTTGGGTCATGATAAGTAATTTTTTTATTTAATTTTTGGCTATCAAAGTTTTCATCCTTATCCTTGTTTTATATTCTTGGGTTGAAAAATAAGTTACCTTTTTGTTTGATTTTGGGTGTCAAAGCTTTAATCGGTTTTTGCAACGTATACGTTTACTGAGATTTCCAATCGATCTAATTATATCGAAAAGTTTGACAAGTAAGGCATTATTAAACACGAGTTTGTGATTTCAAAATATTTTGAAATTGCTACTGAATTTGGTGGTTATTTTGACTTAATTTCAGATGTACAACCACTTTGTTTTATGTAACGACTCGACCGGTCGTTTTATGCTCTTGCGCGTCGCTCGTCGGTTTGAGGTCTTGGATAGCTTCACTTTTTATTTTATGACTTATACTATAGTCAGATTCAAATTTCGGGAAGTTCAGAGTTCATTCGGATGAAAATTTCTAATTTCGAAGCTGGAATAATTGACTAAGGATTGACCTTTGAGTAATAGACCTCGGAATCAGGATTTGAAGGTTCCAATAGGTTCGTAAGATGATTTGTGACTTGTGCGTAAAGTTTCGCGTCATTCCGGAATATTTTGATATGATTCGGACGCGCTCGTCGAAGTTTGGAAGCTTGAAAGATGAAAGAAAGGTTTCGATTGTCGATTCGTAGTTTTGCTGTTGTTTGGTGTGATTTGAGGCCTCGAGCAAGTTCTATCATATTTTCGTACTTGTTGGTGTAATTGGACGGGGTGTCGGGGGCCTTGGGTGTGTTTCGAGTTGGTTTCGGGTCATTTCCTCATGTTTTGCTGCTGCTGATGCTAGTTCTGGTGTAGTTCATCGCGAATGCATGGTGGTTACCGCGTTCGCGAAGAAGGATTCTTGGGGAAGGTGGAAATTGCTCGTCGCGAATGCGACACAAAGGTTGCGAACACAGAGAAGAGCCTGAGGAACCTACGCGAACGCGACAAGGCGGTCTCGAACGCAGAGAAGGATCGAGAGCTGGGCCTGGAGCCGTTTAGCCTTCGGGAACACGACGCTTCCTACTCAAACGAGAAGGACGGGGGGTCAGTAGGCTTCGCGAACGCGACATGAAGGTCGCGAATGGGTAGAGCAAAATTTGGAGGCTGTGACTTTTTGCCTTCGCAATTGCGAAAGTGCTTCCCCGATCGCGAAGAAGGACGGGCCTGGGCAGATTGTATAAGTCAGGATATTGCTCATTTCACTCATTTCTCTCTTGGCTTGGGGAATTTATGGAGGGCATCAAGGGGAGATTTTCATCATCTATGGCAAGGTAAGGTATTTCCAACTATTGTAAGTTAAATTCATGGATTCTATAAGGATGTAAACATGAAAATTAGTAGAAATTGCGGGATTTTGGTGGAAAATCTAGATTTTGGTATTTTTTGATTTTTACCACGAAATTGGACATGGAATTTGTAATTAATCATATATTTGAGTTCATGGTGTCATGGGTAAAGTTTATCTTTTGAAATTTTCGAAATTCGGACAAATGGGCCTGAGGGTTGACTTTATTGACTATTTGAGCGGAGTTGGGAATTGTTATAAATCGATAAATTATAAGCATTGGAGTATATTTTGATTGAATTCCACAGTTGTTTAGGTAGTTTCAGATTGTTTGGCTTTGAATTGAAGAGTTCAGAGAGGCATTGGAGCTGGTTATTGAACTTCGGAGCGACGTAAGTCCCCAGTCGAACCTTGTGAGGGGAAAACTACCTCCTAGGTGATGTAATTGTTATGTGCTGCTAGTTGTGGCCGATACTATATGCACGAGGTGACGTGAATCCGTACGTGGCTAAAGCATGTTTATGTTAGGTAGACTTAAGATTTTATCATGTTGTATTTGAATTATTTAGACTCATTTTGCTGGCTTAATTAATTGAATTTATAATTGAAATTGATTTAGAAATATATGTATATATTAGGCCGAGCCTTATCACCTTGAGTTGTTGGTAAGTTATCTGAGAAACAGTTAAGGTTATTGTTACAACCCCTATTTGCATACGTAGCTTACGCCGTAAGTTAGTCTACGTAGGTCCGAGAAGATATTATCTTTGAGATGATAAGAATTTAGTCCTATTGGTCATAAATGATACAAGGGTGTACAGGAGTTGTTAACAAGTACTAGAAGTTAAACGAATCAAGGATGTTGTGACTCGTATTTTAGGGTAAATCTAGAGGTGATTAATAGTACCAAGAGGTTATGTTTCAAGGTATTTGAATCATATAATGCCCATTTCATAAGTCTTGAAGTCAAACGAGTTATGAAACAAAAGTCGACAACAGTTGTCGCAACTTACGTTCATAATTTTACTCATACTTTAGGTCAAATGTCACTAATCTTTTCTCCCAATTTACTTGGAATTGCAGGGCTATCTACCCACCAAATTGAATATCGATGAGTCTAGTTTCCAATGCATTAAACCGTTTGTCGATATGATCTCCGAGTTGAGAGATATTCGCGTTTTCGCGAGACTGCGCCAAGCACCTCTCCATGGGGCCCACATAGGCGGTTTAAGACATATGAATATATAACACGCCTCAACCCCGTTTTAAGTCATTAGTTTACAGTATATTCAGACCTTAGAACCCTAAGAACACCCTCTCAAGGTTCTCTCATGATCCAAGACTAAAACAAAGGGCAAACAACACAAATCAAGTGTTGGGAATCCCGTGGCGCTAGTAAGTTCCTTATTCTTCTTTTTGTTGCTGATTTTTGTGCTGTTACAGCTCGTGTGGGAGGTTGTTTTAAGTTTTTATGCTCTGTAAAATTATTCCTCAAGTTTTAATATCAACCTAGGCGATTTCAAAGCTTCTAAAGTGATTCTAGTGCCAAAAAACCCTAATTAATTGCTAGCTTCGCTCCCTTATTTTTATGGCAGCATTGGAGGGATATTTCGTGGTCAATTAAGGTCAAATTGGAGTTTTTCTTTCTATTTATAGGTAAGGTGCCTCTTACCCTACATGTATTTAAGACTATCCAAGTTACGGCTAAGTCGTTGAAGCTAGAACTTGTGAGATATATGTCGAAAGGCTTGCTAGTAATGTTGTTGGTTGGTGGACTGTTTTGGGAAGCTCAAGATGATTATTATTGATGTGGTTTGGGGTGTTTGCTGATTGTTTTAACTTGTGGGAAGTCATATAAATAGGGGAGGTGCTGTCCATTTCATTGTAACATAGGTTACGGTTGATACATAATAGTTACGACTCTTAAACGATAACGATAGTGTCATTTCTCTTATTGTAAACTAAGGAGACGTGGAATTTTCATAGATTAATATTAGGCAGTATATACAAGGTATGTGAGACTGTCCTTTTCCTTCTTTTGCACGACTCTGATTGTACATAACGCAATGAACGAGCCTCCAAAGATACTCTACTCTTAGAAGGTAGTAGTACTTATATTGTTTCCCCTCTTATGAGAGGATTGATGTTGATGTTACTTCTTTGAACTGAGCCACTCCGAAGGGTTTAAAGTGTGATTCTAATGAGTCCAGCATGCATTATCTATTATACTCTACCGAGCCGCGCTATAGTCAGCCGGGAATGGCACTTATTGTGCAACTATATATATGTATCTGTTTTACTCTACTGAGCTGCGCTATAGTCGGCATCCATTTTACTCTACCGAGTCCGCGCTATAGTCGGCCGGGTATGGCACCTACTGTGCAACCACCGATTAGTTGGATATGATTATACTGAGCCTTATGATGGCCGGGGTATGATATGATGATGATGAGGCCCACAGAGGCATATGTATATGATGATTTTAAAAGGACATATGTGTATATGCACATCAGGCATTTCATGATTAGTCGCCCTCAGAGGCACTCAGATGTTATAGGTTGTATATTCTCGTTGCCCTCAGAGGCACTCAGATATTACAGGGTGTATAATTTCTATCCCTATGCACATTATTGTTCTTACATTATGCTTTCTTGTCTTGCATACTCAGTACCTTATTCGTACTAACGTCCTTTTATTTGTGGACACTGCATGTCGTGTGCAGGTCCTGATAGGCAGGTAGACGAAGCTCCCCCACCATTCTAGGCTGTCAGTTCAGCGTTTATTGGCGAGATACCTTTTCCAGACTTTCCATGGTCTTGGTATGCATTGCAGCACTTATGTTCTGTTAGAGGCTCATAGACAAGTGTCGACTCATGTATAGTTTAGATTGCCTTGTCGACTAATTTTTGTTGTATAGTCTCTCATGACAGCCTTGTCGACCCATGATATATATTTTCACGCCATTATCTATCATTTTTGGTTGTTTAGGATTCATGTCTACCATTTATATCGATCTCATCGGCCCGTATAGACAATAAGAAAGATTAGATAAAATGTGCGTTGGTACTCGGCAAGTATGGCCCGGGTGCCAGTCATGGCCCTCCGGCTTGGGTCGTGACAAACTTGGTATCAGAGCAAGTCTGTTCTAGGGGTTGTCTATGAGCCGTGTCTAGTAGAGTCTTGATTATGGATGTGTAGCGCACCACATTTATAATCAGGAGGCTGCATGACATTTAGGGTTATTACCTTTTTCCTGAATCTAGATCGTGCGCAGATCTGAGTCATAAGTATTAGTCTCTAATATTCACCTTGTTCTTTTCAGCGATGCCCACGACTAGGAAGCAAGTGATTAGTAGACGCCTTGATACAGTTGCGGGAGAGGGTACCGGTCAGGTGCCTACCGCCAGAGTAGGCCATAGTGAGCCTCAGAGTGAGATGCCGTCTCAGACCTCACTTACTCCTTCTCCTCCAAAGGATATAAGAAGGCACCCAGCATCTCCAGTTCCTCCATATGCTACTACAGACTAGGATATGCGGAGTGCGGTACAGTTGTTGACTAGCTTGGTAGCTGCTCAGGTTCAGAGGCAGAATACCGGTGCTATTGATAAACCGGTTAGTACGAGAGTTCGTGATTTTATTAATCTAGATCCTCCAGTGTTTACCCGATCAGACCTCAAGGAGGACCCGCAGACTTTTATTGATCAGGTTCATCGTACACTACGGGTTATGCGTGCTAGTGATACGGAGGCAGTAGAGTTGGCTTCTTATCGGTTACGGGATTTAGCAGTTTTCTGGTATGATAGTTGGGAAAGATCTAGGGGTCCGAACGCTCCTCCACCTGTGTGGAATGAATTTTCTGAGGCCTTTCTTCGTCACTACCTGCCAGTTGAGATACGACGAGCTAGAGCTGACAAGTTCTTGAACCTTCGACAGGGTAAATGTGTGAGAGTATGGTATGCAGTTTGATTCTTTAGCAAGGTATGCTCCCCATATAGTGGCCGAGATGACCGATAGGGTGCACCTGTTCATGAACGGATTGGAACCACATCTGATAAATGAGTGCACGACAGCCTCCTTGATAGAGGGCATGGATATTTCCCGTATTCAGGCTTATGCCCAGACACTAGAGGATCGTAAGCGCCAACAAAGAGCAGACATGGAGCATGATAGGGGCCAACATAAAAGGGCGAGGTTTGCAGGGTATTCTGGTGACTTCAGAGGTAGTGTTAGGCCCCAGTCATTGAGGAGTTTGGGGCCACCTGTAGCTAGTGCTCCTCCACGCTTTCAGAGGCCCCAGTATGATCAATTTACCTATTCTGGTTCAGGTCAGAGTTCGCGGGCATCAGGCTCAAAATATCATAGGGATACTAGTCAGACGAGACCCCCCAACACCTCGTTATGGTCTGTGTGGCAAGGCCCACTTTGGACTGTGCAGTCGAGGTTTCGATGCATGCTATTATTGCAGACAGCCTGGCCATATGAGGCGGGATTGTCCTAATAGAGGAGGTGGTTGTATGGCTCAGTCGACTGGATCGGTGGCTGGTTCTTCCTTATCGGTTTGACCTCCAGCACGGGGTTTTCAACAGTCGGCAGGTTATGGTAGAGGTAGAGGTGCAGTGCCGAGTTCGAGTGGTACTCAAAATCGAACATATGCTCTAGTAGCTCGACAAGATCTCGAGTCATCTCCGGATGTTGCTACAGGTATATTATCTGTGTTTTCTTATGATGTGTATGCGTTGATTGATCCGAGATCTACATTATCATGTGTTTCACCCTTTGTGGCTAATAAGTTTGGCGTTAAACCTGAATTAATAAGTAAACCACTTGCGGTATCTACTCCGAAAGGAGAATCAATGATTGCTATAAGGGTATATAGAGGTTGTACAGTGATGATTTGTAGTCGTCACACCTCGGCGAGTTTATTTGAGTTAGAAATGGTTGATTTCGATGTGATAATGGGAATGGACTGGTTGGCCTCATGCTATGCAAATGTTGATTGTCGTACGAAGATGGTTATGTTTTGGTTTCATGGTGAACCCGTCATCGAATGGAAGGGGAACATTGCTACACCGAAAAGTATGTTTATTTCCTATCTTAAGGAAAGGAAGATGATCTCAAAGGGTTACATTTATCATCTCGTTCGCGTTAGGGATGCGGAGGCGAAGCCGCCTACTCTACAATCAATCCCCCTGGTCAATGAATTTCCAAATGTTTTCCCAGATGAACTCTTAGGTCTTCCTCCTGAAAGAGAGATACAGTTTAGCATTGATGTGTTGCCTGACACCCAACTGATCTCTATCCCTCCATACAGGATGGCCCCGACAGAGTTGCGAGAGTTGAAAGCGCGGTTGAAGGACTTGCTGGATAAGGGCTTCATTTAGCACTTCACCTTGGGGTGCGCCATTCTTGTTTGTGCGAAAGAAAGACGGGTCGTTAAGGATGTGTGTCGATTATCGATAGTTGAATAAGTTTACTATAAAGAACAAATATCCACTTCCAAGGATTGACGACCTTTCTGACCAACTCTAGGGTGCCAAGTATTTTTCCAAGATTGACTTACGTTCAGGGTATCATCAGGTGAGGGTCAAGGAGAAGGATATTCCAAAAATAGACTTCCGGACAAGATATGGGCATTTTGAGTTCTTGGTAATATCGTTCGGGCTAACAAATGCCCCAGCAGCTTTTATTGATCTCATGAATAGTGTATTCAGGCCCTATCTCTATGTATTCGTGATTGTATTCATTGATGACATTCTGGTGTATTCTCGTTCAAAGACAGAATATACATGCCACTTGCAGATAGTATTACAGACCCTTCGGGATCGTAAGTTGTATGCTAAGCTCTCCAAATATGAATTTTGGCTAACTCAGTAGCATTCCTTGGCCATGTGATATCTGACGAGGGTATTAGTGTTGACATTCAAAAGATCGATGTAGTGAAAAATTGGCCAAGACCTACAACACCGTCAGAAGTCCGCAGTTTTCTAGGACTAGCAGGATATTGTAGGAGGTTTGTAGATGGGTTTTCCTCGATATGAGTCCCATTGACTAAGTTGACATGGAAAGCTACCAAGTTCTAGTGGTCTAACGCTTGTGAACGTAGTTTTCAAGAGCTAAAGAATCGATTGACATCCGCACCAGTGCTCACTCTCCCAGAAGGAACCGAAGGTTATGTCGGGTTTGGGGTACGTATTGATGCAACGTGGGAAGGTGATTGCTTATGCATCAAGACAATTGAAGAAGCATGAAAATAGTTAGCTGACTCATGACTTGGAATTGGCAGCAGTAATATATGCTTTGAAGATTTGGCGGCACTACTTATACGGTGTCCATGTTGACATCTACACAGATCACAAAAGTTTACAATACATCTTCCAGCAGAAGGAGTTGAATATGAGGCAGCGTAGGTGGCTTGAATTACTGAAAGATTACGATGTCGAGATATTGTACCATCCTGGTAAAGCAAATGTCGTGGCAGACGCTATCAGTCGTAAGTCAATGGGAAGCCTAGTACACATTGAGGCAAGTAGACAGGGGTTGACTAAAGAGCTTCGTCAGCTAGCCAATATGAGAATCAGATTGTTAGACTCTGATGACGGAGGTGTTACTATACAGAATACGTCAGAATCATCTTTAGTAACTGAGGTAAAAGCACGACAATATGAAGATCCTACCTTAGTACGATTGAAAGAGAGCGTTCAACAGCGTAAAATTACGGATTTTGAGATTGGAGGAGATGGGGCACTAAGATATCAGGGCCGATTATGTGTGCCTAATGTAGCAGGGTTGCGAGGGAAAATTATGATTGAGATTCATCAGTCCTGATATTCCATGACATTAAGGAGAAGTACTGGTGGGATAACATGAAGAAGTCTATTGCAGAATTTGTATCCCAGTGCCCTAATTGTCAACAAGTAAATATTGAGCATCAGAAACCTGGTAGATTGATTCAGAATATAGAAATTCCGACTTGGAAATGGGAGGTGATTAATATGGACTTCATTGTTGGGTTACCTCGCTCTTATCATAAGTTTGACTCTATCTGGGTGATAGTTGATCGACTTACAAAATGTGCCCATTTTCTGCCAGTTAAGACAACTTACACAGCTGAAGATTACGCGAAGCTGTATATCAAGGAGATTGTTAGGCTTCATGGTGTGCCATTATCTATTATATCAGACCGAGGAGCTCAATTTACGGCTAACGTTTGGAGGTCTTTTCAGAAGGGTTTAGGCACACAAGTGAATCTCAGCACGGCATTTCATCCGCAGACTGACGGACAGGTTGAACGTACCATTCAGAAACTTGAAGATATGCTACGAGCATGTGTTCTAGATTTCAAGGGGAACTGGGATGATCATTTGGCACTCATAAAATTCACCTACAATAGTAGCTACCATTCCAGTATTAAAATGGATCCGTACGAGGCACTATACGGGAGGAAATGTAGATCACCAGTTGGATGGTTTGAAGTCGGTGAGACGGAATTATATGGGCCAGATTTGATTCACCAAGCCATAAAGTGATACAAGAGCGACTGAAGGCGGCACAAAGCAAGCGAAAATCTTATTCCGATGTCCGACGTCGTGACCTAGAATTTGAGTTGGTGATTGGGTTTTCCTGAAGATCTCGCCGATGAAGGGTGTTCTGCGTTTTGGGAAGAAGGGTAAACTGAATCCACGATATATCTGGCCATACAAAATTCTTCGACGAATTGGACAGGTTTCTTATGATTTAGAATTGCCATCTAAGTTGGAATTTGTCCACCCGATATTCCATGTATCTATGTTGAGGAAATGCACTGGAGACCCTTCTTGAGTCGTCCCTATCAAAGATGTACAAGTTGAAAAGGGTCTATCATATGAAGAAATGCCAGTGGCTATACTCTATCAACAAGTACGCAGGCTGAGAACAAAGGATGTAGCTTCCGTCAAAGTATTGTGGAGGAACAATAATACGGAAGATATGACATAGGAAGCAGAAGATGAGATGAAGTCTAAATACCCTTACCTGTTCCAGAATGAAGATAACGAGGATGCCGGGGGAACGCAGGACGCATTAGAAGGAAAACGTCTCTATGAGGGAAGCAATAACTTGAGAATACACTTTCTTAATACAAAATGGTGATATGCAGATAATGTACGTAGCTATAATGCTTTGTATAGCCTTGTAAGGCCATAGGTTGGGCTTAACTGCTTGCAAGTTTTGCTAGTGTCCATTTAATAGAGGAAACTCAGCCGGAAATTACCGTCAGAAATCCACAATGAGTTAGAATTCCCATAAACCCTTACATTCGAGGACGAATGTTCCTAGGGGGGAGGGTGTTACAACCCATGTTTGCATACGTAGCTTATGCCGTAAGTTTGTCTACGTAGGTCCGAGAAGATATTATCTTTGAGATGATAATAATTTATTCCTATTGGTCATAAATGATACAAGGGTGTACAAGAGTGGTTAACAAGTACTAGAAGTTAAACGAATCAAGGATGTTGTGACTCGTATTTTCGGGTAAATCTAGAGGTGATTAAAAGTGCCAAGAGGTTATGTTTTAAGGTATTTGAATCATATAATACCCGTTTCATAATTCATGAAGTCAAACGAGTTATGAAACAAAAGTCGACAAAAGTCGTCGCAACTTACGTTCATAATTTTACTCATACTTTAGGCCAAATGTACTAAGCGTTTCCCCAAATACTTGGAATTACGGGGTGATCTACCAACCAAATTGATGATCTATGAGTCTAGTTTCTATCGCATTAAACCGTTTGTCGATACGATCTCCGAGTTGAGAGATACTTGCGTTTTCGCGAGACTGCGCCAAGCACCTCTCTATGGGGCCCACATAGGCGGTTTAAGACATATGGACATATATAACACGCCTCAACCCCATTTTAAGTCATTAGTTTTCAGCATATTCAGACTTTAGAACCCTAAGAACACCCTCTCAAAGTTCTCTCATGATCCAAGACTAAAACAAAGGGCAAACAACACAAATCGAGTGTCGGGAATCCCGTGGCGCTAGTAAGTTCCTTATTCTTCTTGTTGTTGCTGATTTTTGTGTTATTACAGCTCGTGTGGGAGGTTTTTTTAATTTGTTTATGATCTGTAAAATAATCCCTCAAGTTTTAATATCAACCTAGGTGATTTCAATTCTTCTGAAGTGATTATAGTGCCGAAAAACCCTAATCGACTGCTAGCTTCGCTCCCTTGTTTTTGTGGCAGCATTGGAGGGATATTTCGTGGTCAATTAAGGTCAAATTGGAGTTTTTATTTCTTTTTAAAGGTAAGGTACCTCTTATCCTACATGTATTTAAGATTATCCAAGTTACGGCTAAGTCGTTGAAGCTAGAACTTGTGAGATATATGTCGAAAGGCTTGCTAGTAATGTTGTTGGTTGGTGGACTGTTTTGGGAGGCTCAAGATGATTATTATTGATGTTGTTTGGGCTATTTGCTGATTGTTTTAACTTGTGGGAAGTCATATAAATAGGGGAGGTGCTGTCCATTTCATCGTAACATAGGTTACGGTTGATACATAATAGTTACGACTCTTAAACGATAACGATAGTGTCATTTCTCTTTATGTAAACTAAGGAGACGTGGAATTTTCATAGATTAATATTAGGCAGTATATACAAGGTATGTGAGAC
The DNA here is from genome assembly GCA_002018475.1 of Nicotiana obtusifolia. NCBI lineage: Eukaryota > Viridiplantae > Streptophyta > Magnoliopsida > Solanales > Solanaceae > Nicotiana > Nicotiana obtusifolia. The sequence continues at coordinate 13,666 of MCJB01049486.1, read as the reverse complement.
TGTCCTTTTCCTTCTTTTGCACGACTCTGATTGTACATAACGCAATGAACGAGCCTCCAAAGATACTCTACTCTTAGAAAGTAGTAGTACTTATATTGTTTCCCCTCTTATGGGAGGATTGATGTTGATGTTTCTTCTTTGACCTTACAACACTCCAAAGGGTTCAAAGTTTGATTCTAATGAGTCCAGCATGCATTATCTATTTTACTCTACCGAGCCGTGCTATAGTCTGCCGGGTATGGTACCTATTGTGCAACTATATATATATGTATCTGTTTTGCTCTACTGAGCCGCGCTATAGTCGGCATCTACTTTACTCTACCGAGTCCGCGCTATACTCGGCCGGGTATGGCACTTACTGTGCAACCACATATCAGTTGGGTATGATGATACCGAGCCTTATGATGGCTGGGTATGATATGATGATGATGAGGCCCACAGAGGTGTATGTATATGATGATTTTAAAAGGACATATATGTATATTCACATCAGGCATTTCATGATTAGTCGCCCTCAGAGACACTCAGATGTTACAAGTTGTATATTCTCGTCGCCCTCAGAGGCACTCAAATGTTACAGGGTGTATATTTTCTATCCCTATGCACATTACTGTTCTTATATTATGCTTTCTCGTCTTACATACTCAGTACCTTATTCGTACTGACGTCCTTTTGTTTGTGGACACTGCATGTCGTGCTGCAGGTCCTGATAGGCAGGTAGACGAAGCTCCCCCACCATAATAGGCTGCCAGTTCAGCATTTATTGACGAGATCCCTTCTCCGGACTTTCCGTGGTCTTGGTATGCATTGCAGCACTTATGTTCTGTTAGAGGCTCATTGACAAGTGTCGACTCATGTATAGTTTGGATTGCCTTGTCGACAAATTTTTGTTGTATAGTCTCTCATGACAGCCTTGTAGACCCATGATATATATGTTCATGCCATTATCTTTCATTGTTGGTTGTGTAGGATTCATATCTACCATTTATACCAATCTCATCGGCCCGTATAGACAATAAGAAAGATTAGATAAAATGTGCGTTGGTGCTCGGCAAGTATGGGCCGGGTGCCAGTCAGGGCCCTCCGGCTTGGGTCGTGACAGTTATATTCACTTTGTGGTCATGTACTGTGATGTAAGCACGTGTCTCGTAATTCGGTAATTTTTTTCCTTTCTTGTGAAGCGGGCCGAAAGCTTCGATAGCATAACAGATGCATCTATGATCGTGCCGCTCGACCGTCGGCAATGTACACATTATTCTGGATTGGGCCGAACGACCTGGCCATAATCGTGCGTTATTTCGCTGGCAGTCCAAATATTCATGAGATCATCCTTCCACTGATGCCTGGCATTTTATATGGTGCTTCTTATCTGTTTGTTACTGGTACTTGATACATTTGAGTTGTTGAGATAGAATACAAGACTGAGAAATTCATACTTTAAAAGAAATATTTGGAAGATTATGTAACTTATAGATTTACCCCATTATTGTTGTATGCTTCATATCAACTTATGATAGCGAGCTTGAGGCTTCCAAAAAAGGTTATCGTGTTCCAACGAAAACTTTGAGACGCTTTCCATTAATTCAAAGACTCAAAAGGCTATTTGTGTGCTCAAAGACAGCAGATACATTGAGGTGGCATGACGAGGAGCGTTCTAAAGATTGGAAAGTTAAGGCATCCTACTGACAGGCAAGCATGGAAAGACATTGATAGCTTGCATTTAGAATTCGCAAGATATTCTCATAATTTGAGACTTGGCTTGGCAAGTGATGGGTTCAATCCATTTCGGACCATGATCATATCTCATAGCACATGGCCAGTTATTTTAATGGTGTATAATTTGCCTCCTGGGATGTGCATGAAACCAGAATAATGTATGCTTTCTTTGCTTATACCTGGTCCACAATCACCTGGAAATGAAATTGACGTTTATTTACAACCATTAATAGAAGAGCTAAATATGTTGTGGGAGTCGGGTGTAGAAACATATGATGTTTCAAGAAATCAAACCTTTCAAATGCGAGCGGCTCTTTTATGGACAATCAGTGACTTTCCGGCATATCCTATGTTATCCGGTTGGAGTACAAAGGGAAAGTTGGCTTGCCTTTGTTGTAACTATGGTACTATTTCTCGTTATCTTAAACATAGTCGAAAAATATATTATGAGTCATTGTGTTTTTCTGCCAATGGATCATTCGTGAAGATCTAATAAAAAGTCTTTCAATGAAAAAACATAATTTAGGCTTCCTCTACTCTTGTTAAAGAGAAAAGATGTGCTTAATAGCTTACGAGATTTTAACAATGTGTTTGGGAAGAAGCGAAAGAGAATAAATGATGTCCCTTGGAAAAAAAGATAAATTTTTTTGAATTAGCATATTGGCAGCACAACTCATTACGGCATATCCTTGACGTAATGCATATTGAGAAAAATATAGTGGATAATGTAATTGGAACTCTTTTAGACATTCTTGGCAAGACAAAGGATCATGCAAATGCTCGTTATGATCTGAAAGGGATGGGCATTAGGAAGAGCCTTCAACCAAAGGATACAAAGGATGACAAGAGAACAAAGTTTGCAAAAGAATGCTTCTCAATGACCAATGAAGAGAAATCAGTTTTCTGTGGTGTTTTAAAGACAGCAAAGCATCCTGATGGTAGTGCTTCCAACAAATCTAGGTGTGCCGCTAGATGAAAGAAAATTTTCTGGTTATAAAACCCATGATGCCAACTTCATGTTACATTACTTGTTGCCAAAACCAGTTAAAAGCATATTTCCTAATCATGCTGCTCTCCCTTTGATTCATCTAAGTTCATTCTTTCGTCGTTTATGTCAAAAAGTTATAACAATGGAAAAGCTAGATTGCTTGGAAGTAGAGATAAGAGAAACAACGAATCAAATTGGAAAGAGTATTTCCTCCAACTTTTTTTTGATATAATGATTCATTTACCTATTCATTTGGCGAATAAGGTAAGATTAGGAGGTCCAGTTCAAAATTCATGGATGTATTCCCCCGAAAGATATATGTGTACATTAAAATCGTATCTTTGCAATAGAAATTATCCGGAAGGATCTATTATTGAGGCATATTTGGTTGAAGAGTGTTTGACTTTATGCTCTAGATAATTACATTGAGGTGTAAAGACTCGATATAATCGAAGACCCCGAAACAATGATGAATATGATTCAATTAATGGACAAGATTTCAGTTTGTTCCCGAATACAGGTTGTCCCTTATGCGTTAAAAGGAGTGTCTAATTGTTCTAGATGACATGTCACTAAATCAGGGACATATATACTTACTGAACAATTGTGATGAAGTTAAAAAATATATAAGGTAATTTAATCACTTATAGCATTTATTTATGTAGATTGTTGTTGAATTACTTTATTTATCATTTTACTAACAAGTAAAAATACATGTTGTTTAGAGAATATGAGGTTGAGGTTAGTAATCAGATATGAGGATCTAAATGGAGCAAGGCCAAGAATCGTAGTAAAAGCTTCTCTCAATGGTTTGAAACTCGTGCTTTGAAAGAGGATGTGCCCGATTTTATAAAATAATTGTCCATCGGACAAAATTCAATTGCTAAAAGATATTATGTGTATCTCATTAATGGACATAGATTCCATACAAGGCAGCGTGATGCAAGGTGTAAAACCCAAAATAGTGGTGTTACATTACTAACTACAAGTTTTGCAAGCTCAAAAGATAAAAATCCGGTTGATGCAAATTTGACTTATTATGGTTGAATAGTTGATATAGTTGAGTTAGAATATTATAGCCAGTTTAAGGTTGTTTTATTTAAGTGCGACTGGTTTGAGGTTGAAGAAGATATTTATGGCCTTACTTATGCCTACTTCAACAAGAAATGTTATTAGGACGAGCCATTTGTCCTAGCATCTCAAGCACACCAATGCTTTTATATGCAAGATCCTTATGATCAAGATAAAAATTATGTCATGACGATTGTCCCGAGAGACTTGTTTAGCGTAAGTGATGAACTTGATTCTAATGCCCCACACTGTTATGAAAATGAGCAATCTGAATATTTGGTGGGCCCATCTATATCGGAGGATAATGGTGAAGTTGTCTTAGTAAGGAGTGATGTTCTAGCAACCATTCTTGATGTAGCTCCAGAAGGATTTCTAGCACAACAAGTTGAAATTGAATCGGATGAAGAGTTTGTTTTTGAAGGCACATCATGAGTTTTATTCTAATTCAAGTAGAAAATAGCTTAGCCATTTTTTGATTAATAGCTAGAGATACATTAAAGACTGATGCTTTAGATTTAAATTGATGTTGTCTATTTCGTCAAGTTCAATATTGAATATTTTCTTGCTGATCGTTTCTTCCATGTGCACATATATTTTCTGCTCATATATTTTCAAAGTTTTCCTTTTGGTACCAGTAGAAATTATTTGATTGGTTATTCTTTGACTCTGTCTAGTTAATATATGTAGTTTTATGTTTAAGGTATTTTGCTCTTGATTTCTGAAGCATTTAGGTTATTATTAAGTTTGCCTCAATTTATTTGAGGAACCATATTGTATCATATGGATCGAGAATTTGTCCTCTAATGTTGAACTAAATATCTAGAGAAATGAACGTGAGTAAGTAGAAATTATGCTTCTGAATTTGTATTTCCCTATTACATGGAGTATTGAAGCAAGTATTAAAGTGTATACATATTTATTTTTTTAATATTATCAGGTGGTGCACATGCAACTATTGAAGATAGTGGACTAACAAATTGTTTACCCTTAAAACCGAGTAACAATTGAATTTGTTCGTAGTGCTAAGGATGCGCGAATCAATTTGATTCAATGTAAAATATAAAGCAAATAACTTAGAAATACAATGGATAAAAAGTAATAATCAAACCGCAATGGTTGAGTAGCCGGTGACAAAATATTAAAAAGTAGACGGAATTTGATGAACTGTAGCAATAAGCAGTAACAATTTCTAGTATTTTTTCTTGTAAGTATCGTCTCTTACAATGAAGGTCAAATGCCCTTCTTATAGGTAGATAAAAGAGTCCTGAATATGGTAAAAGTCTAATTATAAGGTAAATCCCTTTAATTACGGGATGAAATATCCTAAAATGGTGGCTTAACGTCTATAACGGTTGAGATATTTACTCCTGGCGAGATATCAGGAATCCACGAAATATCCGCTTGCAACCAATCTTCTGTTACGAGATGTGCCTTTTGTCGGTCAACATTGGTCATCCCGTTTCGGTTGCTCCAATTTCGTGCTCGACTTGCTGACCTCGGGTCGAGGCAACCTGGTCTCGTATCGTATCCGGGCTCGACCCTTCTCGAGCAGTCGATCATGTTTGACCCAATACAGATAGTCCCCTCGTTTATTGGAGAGTAAGGAAAAAAAAACGATATGAACCGTCATTCTTCAAGCTTTTTGGTTAAGTAATCGACATATCCCGTAAACATGCCACGAAGTCAAAGCCGTCAAACCGTCAAACCGTTTAACCCTAAAAGGACCTTTTGCGTGACGGTAGTGCTGTGACGCTCATGAACATTGACACAAGACATCATTACCTATCTCGTCGGCAGAGCCCTGTACCTTCTGCGTGCATTTAGTGTTTGTATGCCTCATGCTCTGAACCGCCGCTTTTTGAGAAAGTATAAATACTTCTTTCCCTCTTCGCGTTTTACTTCTTTACTTTCACGCTGATTACCAATTTACTTCCTTAAGCTTTTTGCACCAGAATAAACTTCTAGTCTTCTTCGCTGGTTTGTTTCTTGCTTCCGCTACTTCAATGGCCAAAACTTCTAAATTAGTTCCTCAAAAACAAACTTCCTCTGCCCAGTTTGTTGAAGAGGTTGAGCCTACCCGTACTGAGGAACCCTCCATGGAGCCTCCATTAAAAGCCTTCATACCAGTAGGATGCTTTATAGGCTCCGACTTCAAAGTCGAGAAGCCTTCCCCGGTGCCTGGCCGAGGTGAACCGGTCTCGGAATACATCAACTCGATCACCCACAAACATCTTGAAAGGGTGAAGGCCGAGTGCCATTGGGCTGATAAGGATTTAATAATCCCCTCTCTGAATGAAGCCATTACCACACATATGGAGGGATACCTTAGTGTATATACTTACCCGTTCACATTAGGACCCATAGACCCTATTATCATTGAGTTTTGTAGAAGGTATAATGTCACTCTAGGGCAAGTCTACCCTTCTGTGTGGCGTATAGTTTACCTTTTCCGTTTTTTCGTGGATAAGGTCGAAGGGGGGCACCCTTTTACCATCGACCATTTACTTCGATTATACAGTCCCCGGATGTTCCGAGTGGGGCTGATTAAACTAGCTCGCCAAGCCAGCAAGGGTCCGTTCTCGAGAATTGACGAAGATAGGGATTGGGGCTGGATGAGCCGATACGTCCGAATTAAAACCTCCGACCTGATCCCTGTTGACAACATGCCGTTCCCCGAGAAGTGGAATATGAAACGTAAGCGCCTCTCTATTTTACATCTCTTATTACTATCCTTCAATGTTTAACCGATGCATTATGACGTGCAGTCGTTTCCCAGGCACCGGCCGCAGTTGAGGACTTGAAGGAGTGGGTCAGGAAGGTCATGGCCCAGAGGTCCTATTCAGAGCGGGCCTGGAGAGAGATATCAAAAGGCCTTTGGGAGGCTAAGAACCATGGTGAGCTTCATCGATATTCATATTTTCTAAAACGATCGACACCAATACTTAACCTTTTGAAAATTTATTTTGCAGGTCTCTCGAAGGATGCCGAGCTCAGGCCGGCTGTTACTGGTGGGGCAGTTCATCGTCCTCCTCCCACATCGGAGAAGGAGGGAGGAAGAAAGAAGAAAAGGGCTCTCGACCAGGCTGAGCCCGAAAAGAAGAAGGGAAGGAGGAAAATGATAGCTCGTAAAGTCAAAGTCACCGGTCCTTCCCTCACACCGAGTGATGACTCCGAGGGGGAAAAGAGCCCTGAAATTGCACATGAAAAACCCCCTCGGGAAGTCCCCGAGCAGAGCGTAGAAGAAACCGGTGCTTCCCAAGGAGATACTATTGAAATGGGAACGAAGACCGGGGACCAGGTCAATGTGTAGGCGGCTGCACAAAGATCCTCGGACATCCTCGAGATGGCACATTAACCCTCCTTCTCAGAGACAACTCTGAAAGACGCCCAAGATGCTAGAATACACACGCCGAGCAAGGTGCCGGCTACAGCAGGGACCTTCGAGGAATTTTTTGACGGGGTGCCGTCGGCCGATACTTTTGGCCTCGAAGTCCCCACAAGGAGTCCCCCAGCCGAGACAAGTGGCGTATCGGCTGGTATTAAATTAGTCGATAAATTCCCCGCACCGAGCTCGAACCCTGAACGGAGGAGGGTGATACCCTTTACTGTCCCCGAGGACGCCCGAGCATTAGGTCCGCCGGTAGGCGTAGCTAGCTATCTCCACAGCTTGGTGACCGAAGAAGATCGGGCTGCAATGAATGTTGTGGATTGGGCTTGCTTGTTCAATGAAGCTCAACAAGCATCGAACAGGGTACGTTTGTTTACTTTAAACTATGCTCAACGTTCCGGTTTCAAACCTGTGCTGACAATTTTTAATTTGAATTTTCCACAGGCTTCGGTGCTTTATCACGAAATGTTCCTTCGCATCAAAGAAGGAATGGCACAAGAGTGGGATCGATGTCAACGGCTTGAAAATCAGTTGTCAAGTCTCCGGGCCGAACTAAACTTTGTAAGGAAAGAGCATGCCTCTTGTGTTGATCATATGGGGCAAATGGACAATCGGTTGGACCAACTCCGGTTCGAGCTGAATAAGGCAAAGGCTGAAGTGAGCGGTTGAAAAGCCAAGCCTGAGATTCTGGCTGGAGAAAGAGGCTCTTCTAAAACAGGCCTCGGAAGTGCAAGAAAGAATCGGAGCCCTGCTTAAGGACAATGAGTTCCAACGGCTCCAAGTCGAGTCGCTTAACCAAGACCGGGCGGCTCTGACCAATCGACTTCAAGAAGCGAAAGCGGAGATCGCCACTACCAAGGCTAAAGCTGAAGGTTTGATAGCTCAATATAGAGCTGATGCCGAGGTCGCTCATGAGCAGTCAAAGGCGCTGGTCGAGTACACTCAATGCCAAACTCGCCTTTCTGTTCTCGAGGAGCTCCAGGCCCGTGGTCTCGATTTATCTTCCGATGTCGCTGAGGCATCGAAAGTTGAGGATGAAATGAGAAGAAAAACCTTTCCTGAAGAGTATGAAGACAGCTCAGAATGATGTTGTATTTATATTTCGTAGCCCGAGTCATGTAAAGATCTCATCTTGTATAAAGACATCTTTCAACATATTTTGAATCTGTTCCTTGATTTTCATGCCTTATCGTATTTTGCCTTTGGCTAGGATTATAAATTGCGATCGACTGAATCGATCAATAATTAGCTCGGCCTTAGCCCTGTAGCGAGCTCAGAATGCGTTAATCACTAGTTCGGCCTTAGCCTTGTTGCAAATTCAAAATGGGTTAATAACCGGTTCGGCCTTAGCCTTGTTGCAAATTCGGAATGAGTTAAACGAGCTTTTATTTGCTCCACTTTCAACCATTAAGTTTGTGTGAATCGGGGCTATGCCTTAGCAAAAATTAGACCCCTATCAATCAGATTCGATCGTAACCTTGTTTCGGAGTCTTGTCCTTACAAACTTTGATCAGTTATGAATTTTTATTTAATTTAGCCTTGGCCGTAAATCGGGATTGCCTAGATCGGTCTTAATTTCCTTTGTGTTTTTTTAATTCAACAAGGCCTTAGCCTGATTAGCCAGTTTCGGGGTTTGCCCTGTTAGGTCTTATTTCCCTTCGAATTCGATGTGCATCTCTCGCCAATGTCAATTGTAAATGTGAAGATAATTGAAAGAGCCCTTGGGCTTAAGAATACAATGTAGGTGCCAAATGACTTCATTAATATTCATATGTTTGTACATCTTCATTGACGGAGGAGAACAAGATCGATCTACCCAGGTACGGCTCTTTTGACCGTTTGACCCTTACATGAAATCCTAGCAATCTTTGTTTAGCCCCCTCGAATCGAAGTAACTATCCCTTGGGCTTAAGAACTCGAGAGTTCCAGTAAATCGTTAATCTATGTTAGCACGACAAATGGTTGCCTCATTAAAAACCTTGCCGTAAAACCCAATTTGGGACAAAACCGGTCGAAGGGAAAAAGAGTGCAACGCGTGCTTTCAGGCCTAATATTTGGTGCTTAACTTGCTTGATATCGATTTGTCCTGCATATGTTAGTACCAATAAATAGAATAAGAAGAAAGTAAATAAGGTGAGGTAAATTACCTTGACAGTAGTATCTCTTCAAGTGGCTCACATACCAGTTATTCGGCAACTGCTTACCATCCAAAGTCCCTAGCTTGTAAGAGCCCTTCCCGGTGACCTTTAGTATGGTATAGGGACCTTCCCAGTTCGGTCCCAGTTTCCCTTCGTTAGGGTCTCAAGTATTAAGCGTGATTCTTCTGAGTACCAAGTCCCCTGCACTGAAGTGTCAAAGTCGAGTTCTCCGATTATAATACCTCTCAATTCTCTGCTTCTGAGCTGCCATTCGGACTAAAGCAGCTTCTCTTCTTTCATCTAACAGCTCCAGGCTAGTATTCATAGCCTCTTGGTTGGACTCTTCGGTTGCGTGCTAAAATCTGATGCTCGATTCGCCTACCTCGACCGGTATCAATGCTTCGGTGCCGTATACTAAGGAAAATGGAGTGACTCCGGTACTAGTTTTTTCAGTCGTTCAATACACCCATAAGACTTCGGGTAACATTTCCCTCCATCTTCCTTTAGCGTCAACTAACCTTTTCTTCAGGTTTTGAATTATAGTGTTGTTGGTCGATTCTGCTTGACCGTTGCCGCTGGGGTGTTATGGAGTCGACAATATCCTTTTGATTTTGTTGTCTTCGAAGAATTTGGTTACCTTACTGCCGATGAACTGCTTTCCATTATCGCATACGATCTCAGAAGGCATCCCGAATCGGCAGATAATATGGTCCCATATGAAGTCGATCACCTCCTTTTCTCTGACCTTCTCGTAAGCCTGTGCTTCCACCCACTTAGAAAAATAGTCAGTCATAAAAAGGATAAACTGAGCTTTACCTGGTGCTCGAGGGAGCGGACCTACTATATCCATTCCCCACTTCATAAACGGCCATGGCGATATAACTGAATGCAGTGTTTCAGCAGGTTGGTGGATGATCTGTGCGTGTCTTTGACACTTGCCTCATTTGCGTACAAATTCTTTTGCGTCCTTCTCCATATCGATCCAGTAATAGCCAGCTCGGATTACCTTCCGAACTAATGAATCAGAGCCCGAATGATTGCCACAGGCTCCTTCGTGTATCTCTTTCAAAAAATACTCGGTGTCCCGGGGCCGAGACATATAGCTAGGGGTCCTCCGAAGGTTCTTCTATATAGAGTTCCATCATCCGCCAAACAAAATCGGGCCACCTTTGCACGCAATGCTCTCAACCCTTTGGGGTCAGGTGGCAACTTACCTGAGCTGAGGTATTCTATGTACTTGTTTCTCCAATCCCAGGTCAGACTTGTCGAGTTGACCTCGGCGTGACCTTCCTCCACCACCGATCTCAGCAACTGCACGACGTTTTCGGAGTCGATTTCTTCATCATCGACCGACGAGCCTAGGTTAGCAAGGGCGTCGGCCTCGCTGTTTTGTTCCCTAGGTATGTGCTGCAGGGTCCATTCCTTGAACCTGTGTAAAGTGACCTGCAGTTTATCCACATACCTTTGCATACGTCCCTCTCTGACTTCGAATGTTCTATTCACTTGGTTGACTACAAGGAGAGAGTCGCACTTGGCCTCGATTATTTCTACCCAAGGTTCTTGGCCAATTCTAGACCTGCAATCATAGTCTCATATTCGGCTTCGTTGTTAGTCAGTTTTATAGTCTTAATGGACTGTCTAATTGTGTTCCCGATCGGGGGCTTGAGTACGATGCCTAACCCCGACCCTTTCGAATTTGAGGCTCTGTTTGTGAACAGAGTCCACACTCCCGAAGGAGTCCCCGATTTAGTCATGAGCTCTTTCTCGACTTGGGGAATGAGCGACGGTGTGAAGTCGCGACAAAATCGGCCAGCACTTGAGATTTTATCGAGGTTCTTGGTCGATATTGGATATCGTACTCGCTGATCTCGATGGCCCACTTGGCCAGTCGGCCCGATAACTCGGGCTTATGCATAACATTTCTAAGTAGGTAAGTTGTCACCACGCATATTGGGTGATATTGGAAGTATGATTTCAATTTCCTAGAGGCACTCAATAAGGTGAGTGCTAATTTTTCTAAGTGCGGGTACCTGGTTTCAGCTTCTCCTAATGTCCTACTAACATAATAAATGGGAAATTGCGTACCTTGTTCTTCTCGAACCAGAACTCCGCTTATTGCTATCTCCGATACGACGAGGTAAAGATATAATAGCTCGCCTGTTTTTGGCGTATGTAATAGAGGCGGGCTAGAAAGGTACCTTTTCAGTTCCTCTAAGGCACGTTGGCACTCTGGTCCCCATGAGAACTCGTTCTTCTTTTTTAACAAATTGAAGAATCGGTGGCTTCTATCCGATGATCTAGATATGAAGCGGCCTAATGCTGCAATCCGGCCTGTCAGTTTTTGTACGGCCTTGACGCTATCGACGACTTTTATATCTTCGATGGCTTTGATTTTGTCCGGGTTGATCTCTATTCCTCTGTTCGAGACCATGAACTCGAGAAATTTTCCAGAGCCTACTCTGAACGCGCATTTTTCCGGGTTCAACTTCATATTGTACTTCTTCAAAATGCCAAATGTTTCCTGCAAATGACTAAGATGGTCCTCTGCTCGCAGGGACTTGACCAACATTTCATCGATATACACTTCCATAGTTTTACCTAGTTGGTTTTCGAATATCTTATTCACCAAACGCTGATATGTAGCCCCCGCATTCTTAAGCCCGAATGGCATCACATTATAGCAGTATGTGCCATATTTAGTGATGAAGGATGTTTTTTCTTGATCGTCCTTATCCATTTGTATCTGGTTATATCCAGAATAGGCGTCGAGAAAACTAAGAGTCTCGTGGCCAGCAGTAGCATCGATCATACGATCGATGTTGGGCAGGGGGAAAGAATCTTTGGGGCATGCTTTATTTAGGTCCTTATAATCTATACACATCCTAAGTTTATTCCCCTTTTTAGGTACTACAACTACTTTAGCTAACCATTCGGGGTACTTTACCTCTCGAATGGATCCTATATTTAAGAGTTTGGTTACCTCATCCTTGATGAAGACCTGCTTGACTTCGGATCGAGGTCTCCTTTTCTGTTTGACCGGCCGGGATTTCGGGTCGACACTCAGCTTGTGTGTCGCAATCTCCGGTGGTACACCTGTCATGTATAAATGGGACCAAGCAAAAGAACTTTCATTAGCTGAGAGAAAAGTAAGTAGTTTGGTCCTGAGCTCGGAGTTCAAACCCGAGCCCAGGTATACCTTCCGATCGGGCGCGTCATGGCGGATCGAGATTTGCTCGAGCTCCTCGATTGTTGACTTGGTTGCGTCGGACTCATCTGGGACGACAAAGGATCGGGGTACCCCGTAGTTATCTTCCTTGAGCTGATCTTGCTCACCTTCCTCTGTTGAAGGTAGGTTCTCTAATTGCTATTTGGCCTTCCGTTGAGGAGCGGTAGGTTTCGGTGTCGCTTCCTCTACTGCAAACATTTCCCTTGCCGCCTGTTGTTCTCCGTAGATGATGATGACTCCCTCGGCCGATGGGAATTTCAACATCTGATGTAAGGTTGAGGGTACGGCCTTAACATCATGTATCCGGGGCCTTCCGAGCAGGGCGTTATATCTCATATCGCCCTCGATCACACAGTTGAAGCCGTTGAGCACCCGGACCTCGGAAATGATCTGGTTCGTTAGTCCCAGTTGTTCAACGACCCAAGATCAGATTATGTTGGCTGAACTCCCGGGGTCGATAAGCACGCGCTTCACTCGAGTATCGTATATTAACATCGATATCACCAGTGCGTCGTTGTGAGGTTGTGTAAGACCTTCAATATCTTTGTCGTTGAAGTATAGAGTTCCTTCTGTAGCATAGTCCCGAGTACGTTTTTCTCGGGTAATGGATATTTTGGTACGTTTCAGCACCGGTACTTGAGGAACATCCGCACCCCCAATTATCATGTTGATTGTGTGTTTTGGTTCTCTTTGATCTGCCGGTCTATCCCTATTTTTGTAGTGATGTTTTGCTCGGTCAGTTAGAAATTCCCGAAGATGCCCGTTCTCGAGCAACCGGGCTACCTCCTCTCTCAACTGTCGGCAATCTTCCGTTCTGCGCCCGTGAGTGCCATGATACTTGCACACAAGGTTGGGGTCTCTCTTGGCGGGATCTGTTTGTAACGGCCTTGGCCATCTGGTGTCCTTGATGCGTCCAATTGCTGAAACGAGCGTTGCCGAGTCGACATTAAAATTATATTAAGACAATCGGGGTGCTTCTTGGCGATCACTGGTTTTCTCGAAATTGCCTTTTGGCAACGGTCTCCTGTTCCTTTGGTTGGCGTCATACCTGTTTTCTTGTCTCGGGATTTTATGCCCCCCCGATACAATCCTTCAATCTTCCGGGTATGGCCGGTGCCTGTCTCGATTCGACCTTGGCT